>JAVQJD010073667.1:0-21556 GCA_036023655.1 Nannoperca australis | reverse complement strand
AGATTATCATTAACCCTCTTACACCAGACATGTCGGAGCAGACAGGTCTTTACATGCTTTGTTCTAATTACCGTAATTCCTAGACCGTTTGTGCTATAAAAATAATTCCAACAGTTCCTGAAAGTAGAGCGAATGGTCTTTGCACTCATATAAGGGTTATTACGGTCAAGTCAGCTCACATCTATCCCTTTGTCTGCCTTTCTTCCCCTCTCTCTCTCTCTCTCTCTCCAGGAGTATAAAACGTATCATCTTCAACAGCCTAGTAAAGCCCAATGTTAATGAGAAAGGGGAGAAGCAGATGGAGACCATCAGCACGTCACAAGCTCTGCAGATAGCTGGCCGCGCAGGGAGGTCAGTCTCATTTTTACTGATATTGTCCTCATTCAGGACTGTTAAAGGTGGAAGAGAAGATTCATTATTAAAAAGCCATTTTTGTTTCTGACTAGGTAATGTTTTAAACTTCCGCAGGTTCTCCTCCATATTCAAAGAGGGAGAAGTTACCACCATGCACAGAGATGATCTGCCTGTTCTGAAGGAAATACTCAGCCACTCTGTAGAACCCATAGAGGTGATCATTCACACTCAAACCGCTGTGTATCCCATCACTACAGTACTGTGTTTTTGTGTTCATGATGTTGACCTCTCCTCCTCTGTCTCAGACCGCAGGTCTCCATCCTACAGCAGAGCAGATAGAGATGTTTGCCTATCACCTACCTGATGCTACACTGTCAAACCTTGTTGTGAGTGTAGCCTTCTATTCATTCTCCTACCTTTTTATTTATTTATTATTATTTATGAAAGCAGCAGTGTGAGAGTAATGAGCACACTGAGCTGGAAAAGTGGGACAATATGACGGCCATGAGACTGAAACAGTGTTTACATAATTGTTTTCTTCAGCTTGAAGGTGACCTTCTAAACAGTAGCTTGACAGTTAAAAGCTAAACACTCATGGTCCACTAGATTTATTCAAGAGTGACATTTCTGGGCCTTTAAAAGTACTGATTTAGCATAGCCCTTTTATAACCTTGTTGGATTTGCAATGATCAAAATCGATGCAGTAGAACCACAGATGTCACCTTTTTAAATATTTTTTATTATGCAGTTCACTTGGAGAGTGACATCACTTGAGGCAATTTATTAGATTTATTGCAGCTCCCTCTGAAGCCTCAGAGAAAGACTTTTAGTTAAATGTCTTAGTACTCTCCAAGACCTGTAAACAGACTTGTATATAAAACCAGTTCCCCTTAAATCAGAGGGTAGAGTTTGCTAAGTTGTCATGGAGATAGGTCAGTTGTCATCACGTCACCCAAGTATGAAACTGAACAATCTCGTACCTTTTGTCAACCGAGCTTTCTGACATGGCACATTATCCTGCTGAAACTTCAGTACTTGTTCAGTACATGTTACTTATTCTTTTTTTCCCCTCTCTTCTGCACTGTACACTTTTGCTGCAACAATGTACATTTCTCCATTGCGAGACTATTAAAGGATTTCTGATTCTGATGAATAAATGAAGGTGGTCAGTAAGAACACTAATAAGTGCTAAATTCTACATCTGCATGTCACAGAACAAAGATGCTCATGTCCAGGTTTTTGCACCACTTAAAATCATCTGGTTTAGCCTCACCTTCTCGTTTGGACAAACTTTGTGACTCCTCTCTCTCTTTCCCGCAGGACATTTTTGTCAGCCTCTCTCGGGTGGACGGTGTGTATTTTGTCTGCAACATAGACGACTTCAAGTTTCTGGCAGATATGATTCAGCATATTCCACTCAACCTGAGGTCGCGCTACGTCTTTTGCACCGCTCCCATCAACAAGAAACAACCTTTTGTATGCACCTCTTTCCTAAAGGTGAGTAGAAGTGAACAAGGGAAGAAGTTAAACGGAGGGAGATAAAGAAGGAAGCAATGATTGGTCAATGATTCAGCAGCAACACTGAGGGGAGAATACAAATTATTCATTAATAGTAACTGCAGTGATGAGGTTTATTAGGGTCAGACAGATGAGAGTAAAAGATCAATCAGACACACTTTTGCTGCATAATATAGAAATTTTGATCAGATTGTAGAGATTAGTTTTTACTTTGACATAAAAGTTTTTTATATCTGTTTCTCAGAGGACAGACACAATATAAAAAAAAGTCCAAGGTGGGGTGAATCATTTTATAGGCACTGTACTTTTGCTCTCTCACTTTATGGTGATATCATACTGATAAAACGAGATTAGCTCCAGAATCAAATTATTGTCCTCAGCAAGTAACCTTTGACATTCAGAGTCAAGTCGTATCTGCTAATATTGGTGCTGGTGACGTGTGCAAAGACAACTCTGTCTTGCTTGTAGAGTGGTCAAGAAGTGTGTGGTTTAAATCATATTGATGACAGTACTATGACTCACTTTTCCTTCCACTTGTTGAGCTTTGCATGCTATCCACCGGTACGTACAGCTTTGTTGCGCTGAGTTGAATAATGGTTTTCTTTCAGTTTGCCCGTCAGTTCAGTCGAGACGAACCCCTGACGTTTGACTGGGTCTGTCGCCATGTCAGCTGGCCTGTGGCTCCACCCAAAAACATTAAAGACCTGGTTCACTTGGAAGCTGTTCATGATGTGTTGGATCTTTACCTCTGGTTAAGGTATGGCTATATTTCCCCTTCTTCTACCTCTTACCATCCTAATAAGATTGTTTTGTGCAGTTTGATGCAATCATCTATTTACAAAACCTCGCCTGATGATCATCATACTTCTCCTAGCTCTTCTAAACAGTACAACATTATATTCCTACAGGCGGCTCTGCTCGTCACTGCTTGCCTACTAACGTTGCTGTTGTCCGTCTCTGTAGCTACCGTTTTATGGACATGTTTCCAGACACGGCCTTGGTTCGAGACATCCAGCGGGAACTTGATGGCATCATCCAAGAAGGGGTCCAAAATATCACCCGTCTCATCAGGGCCACTGACCCAACCATCACTGACCCCCTGCAGACACAGGGCAGCCGCCATGGCAACAGTGGAACTGCGAGCAGCAAAGGTCAAAGGGGACAAAGAGGCTCAGGAGAGGTGATAGACAGCTCTCTAGCTAGCCGCCTGGTGAGAGACGGGCTGCTGACTCCTGATCTGCTCCGGCAGCTGCAGAGGGAGTGGTCAAAAGATAAAAATCAGGAATTCACCAATAAAAGTGCACTTGATGCAGAACATCCCAAAAATAACAACAAAGGAAAAAGGAAAAAGAAGAAATGAAGAGGAAAACAATGATGTGTTGGTATTCATACATGATAGATGCCGTCTCCATGGAGATCAATAACTGATACAAGCCTTGGATAAAATCTAAATTAAATGAATCAGGATTTGAAGCAGTTATATATGCACATTTTACAGCTCTGGAGGGATCATAAAATGCCTTTAGCTCAAGCTATTAAAATAAAATCACCACAATGTAGTTTGCACACAAGAGCAGTGTTAGATTATAGTAATTTGGTCTGCACTCAGATTTCCACCAGAATACTGGGTCTTTAAATGTTTTCACGTGATTTACATTTTCATTGTATTCTCCCGTTTCAGTGAGAGCATAAAATAACTAGAATAAACTTGGAAACTTATTTGAAACTGTCAAATGAGCTCAACAAACTTTACTGATCTGACTTGGATTTAGCTGACAAGAAATAAACCCATTGTTGTGTGTTGCTGTCGGCTCTGTCATGTCATGTCTGAGCTAGTGGCCCACAGTTTTAACTTGCAAATGGACAAAAAAAGCATGCTTTACCACAGTGTTTCACTGGAGAGTCACATGGTGTTGTAAATGCTGTTTTAGAAGCACTGTAATTAGAAAACATTGTAAAAGGCACTGAGTGTGATTGTTATCCAGGTCTGGAATCAATTTACTTTCATTCTGCTTAGTAAACTCAAATGTAAATCAATATATTGAAACTAGTTCAGCCCTCTTAGTGTATACAGACGAGAGGCCATATTTTCTTATTTGTATATTTAATGTGATTACATTAGTCGACTAAAAATCTACTGTGTGCTATGTCTTGATTTCTTCTTTATATTGTATGCAGCTCACACCAGGGAGTGAGAAAATAATGCAAACGCATGATGGAAAACAAGCTCTGAACTGAAGAATGGCAATGGCCATAATTCAATCAAAACTTTCACGTGTGAATTATCAATGGAACATGAGGCAGAACAAGATTAAATCATTATATACAGGAAAGATTAGTTGATGTACTGAGGAACAATCAGGTCCTGACAGACTGTACACCAAAGATGAACCACATCATGGTGGAATTAACATACAAGCATGTGGCAGACATGCCTGTCTGTACAATATAGTTACTTGAATCCCTTAAAACATACTGCTTTCTTTTTTGTTCACTTGTGTGTTCCTTTAAGTAGCCTTATGGTTGTTAAAATCTTATTCCATAGTATCATAAATATAAAATATAAATAAAGAAACCAACTCTTTATTGTGATGTTTAAATGGCTGCACCATTCCATCAAATGGAAATATTGTGGACGTCTTGTGCACCATTTTATACACACTTCCACCAAATTCTGCCTCATATATTTAATATCTTTGGAAAATAAATAAGGATCTGTGGGTTTGTACAATGTTTGGCTGCACAGCATGAGTTTGTAATGACCCATTGACCTCATTCCTTTAATTGTTTGCCTACCTCCTCGACATTAATACAATATACAGTCTTAGTTAAATAGCTTACAATAAACTTAGGCTTGTTTTGTTGTGTCTCATTTGGTTTCATTAAGTTAATAGATTATAGTCTCTTTTAAAAACTGTCCTAGTCATTGACAATGCATTACAAAATGTAAAAAATGTCACGACCTGTGCTGAGTAACCTGTCAATGAATTGCTAATATTTTGGTGATCTGAGGTTTCTGCAGAACTTCAGTAAAGGTCTAGTGTTGGTCACCAAAGACACTAAATTAAACTAAAGAAAAGACAGGATCGGGCAGTAGGACAGAAAGTCTAGAGGGAATAATCAGAGAAAGGGGGTTTGGCTTGTTGTTAATCATTGACTTAGAGCGAAGGATGGCCTCTGCTCAGTGGACTCAGTGGAGGAGAGAGAACAAGACAAGACTGTCAGAGCAGGAGAGGGGCAAAGAAACACTGTATATTAATGTGTACACACTGAACGTTTGTGCTGCTGTATCGTGCACTGACAGAGGAATACAAACTTATTAACAAACCAACTGGAAGAGTTTTCATGGTGGTGTGTGTAGTACATCAATATGTTGGCTGTTCATCTTGTTTCCTTCCTCTTCTCCAAACTTCAGGAGGACCCCACAAAGAAGGTAAGAGCTACTTTTACAAAACCTTCATTCCATTAGCAGTACTTCTCAGCATCATTTCAACATGCAATCTACTACAGAGGTATTAGGAGAATGGCAAAGACTGCTGAATATGTTCAAACCAAAACGAGAACCGTTTGCTAACTGAGTAACTAAATGCTGTGAACACTGGGAGTGCTAAGCATTTATTAATTTTCACAGTATTCTAATATGGCCTGTTTTTACCTCTTCTGTTCTTTGAGAACATAATCAGTAAATCTGCAATGTTATTTGCTAAATTCCCATGCAAAATCTTAATAACTGTTGTCTTGCATTTGCTTTACCTGACACAATTACTGTAAAACACTGAGTATGCAAATGAAAGGTTGATCACATTTATTTTTATTTTAGACGTTACTAGACATTTCTCACCTGTTGTTCACTGTGGGAATTTCTGACAGGATTTTGTATACATTTTTTAATATATATTTATATATACATTTTTAAAAGACAAATCCTGATATTGTATCCAACATTTGACCACCTGAGGTTTTGCTTCCCTTACTTAATCCAAAAGATAAGGCAGCAGCCAGTTCTGTAATAAGATGATCAAGGTGGCGTGATCATTAGTTACTGAGTCATCATGTGTCTTTTCCTGAGCAATGATTAACTCCCTGGCAGCGTCACCACTCCTCTCTTAGTACAGATGGGATCAACATACATTCTTGCAGGGACAAACTATTGACACTCCCATAAGGACCTTGTCCCCTAAGCATGTTAACACAGTGATAGTTTAGTATACAGGGTGGATCTGAGCGTGGGAAGTAAAATATGTTATTGCATAATGTGGATATCATACCCCAAATACAGAAACTCCAAAAAGGAATAGATGAAGGTGCATGTGACCCTGTCTAAGACTTATTTGTTTTGTCATGTAAAGAAAAATCTGCTTTAGATGTAAAGGACAAAAGGTAAGTTCTTGAGGAAAAAAGGAGACGAAGACAAAACTCCTTCTCTGTAACCGTCTCTCTCCTCCTCTTCTCTTCTCAGTGTCTCTGCGTCTTCATGCTCTCATTTAAGTCCAGTCAGTAAGAAATAAATCATGGCTCATGTCTCTCCTTTCAATGTATTTTAGGTGGACAGGTTTCTGTACGCTATGCGTCTCCATGACGACCAGCTAAAAGACATCTCGGCACGTTTCCTGGCTGATATGAAGAAGGGACTTTCATCGGAAAGTAACGCCGCAGCAGCGGTGAAGATGCTGCCGACACATGTCCGCTCCACTCCTGATGGATCAGGTTACTCACATTACTGGTTTTCGGCTGTTGTGTTAGTCATTGTATTCTGAAGAAACATATAACACATACATACAGTACAATACAGATACTGTGTTTTTGTCTCTCTCCTCCACTCCTGCAGAGAAAGGACAATTTCTGGCTTTAGATCTTGGAGGCTCCAAGTTTAAGGTGCTCCAAGTGAAAGTGAGAGAGGGCATGGGGATTAGGAGGGGAGGAGTGGAGATGGAGGAGAAGACCTACCCGATAACTAAGGAGCTACTCATTGGGAAAGGAGCAGAGGTGAGTAGGAAACGAGGAGACATGAAATACGGACATGGAAAAGCAGAGGAACAAGGAAAGGCATGTAGGAGCTACATGAATATGAGAGGTTGTGGACATGAATAGGAATAGAAGCGAGGGGGTTTGAGGAGGGTATAACAACGGAGATGAGGTTAAAAAGGTAACAGATTTCCTCTCTTCTCTTCTTCTCTGTGTGACTCTGTCTGTAGCTATTTGACCATGTGTCAGAGTCTCTGAAGGACTTCCTGCATGAGAAGAACATTGGTTTGGAGAAGAAACATCCTTTGGCCTTCACGTTCTCTTTCCCATGTGCACAGTCCACCTTGGACCAGGTAATGACACTCTCATCCATCTGGTTTTCATGGCCTGCAGTTACTCTGTACGCTTTCTTATTATTTTCTTTCTTTTTCTTTAGGGATTTTTGTTAAACTGGAGTAAGAACTACCGGGCTCGAGGCCTTCAGGGTAAAAATGTGGTCCAGGTCCTCAGAGATGCTATTGACAAAGCAGGGGTAGGACACCCGTATTCACTACATTATAATTAATATTACTTTACCTTTATGACCCACAAACCGGTTAGCATTTTTTGTTTGACTATTTTCACAGACCGGAAAAGGTACTAAGACATAACTTTTGATGTGGACCTTGTTCCAGACATGTAGCTGAGGATTTTGCCTGAAGGAACTTAGAGTAAATTTAATTATTCAGTGTGTGTGTATTAGGATGATTTTTCTTTTTTTTATGTGTTAGATTATGAGTGACGTATGTGGTTACCTCAGACCAGACATAAATAGGAACTGTAACATAAAGTGAAACTGTGGGATTGAAAAACTTACCGTCTCTTAGTGCTGAGTACTGTGCTCTAGTTACATATCACTCACTCTGCAGGATATGGATATAGAGGTGTTGGCTATGGTTAACGACACTGTAGCAACCATGATGACCTGCGGTTTTGATGACCAGTACTGTGAAGTAGGACTCATCGTTGGTGAGTACATTCACCTTTAGAGTCTGTATCATCAGATTCATACAATTTCCTGTACCTGATTGATGTAACAGAAAACTGAAGCTGTAAATGTATTCTCTCTGTGCATGAATTGTAATAATTATAATAAAACTGAACTGAGACCTTCCTAAACATTATAAAAGTTAGTTTTAAAAGTAAGTTTAGTAGTTGCTCCATCTAGTGATTTACTGTATAACGCATGTGTGTGAGGGAGTGTGTGTTTTGTGTACGAATCCTATTCTTGAACTGGCAACTATTAACTTAGTTTGTAAATATGTCTTCATTCATTTATTTAAACATAGAAAATTAATGTAACCAGTTTCTTTAACAGTATAAATATAGACGCATGGCTACCCTTATGTTTGTGTGTTTAGGTACTGGCACCAATGCGTGCTACATGGAGGAGCTGCGTCACGTTGACCTGGTGGAGGGAGATGAGGGCAGGATGTGCGTGAACACTGAGTGGGGAGCCTTTGGAGAAGACGGGGCTCTGAACGATTACCTCACTGAGTTTGACAGGGACGTCGACGCAGCCTCCAACAACCCTGGAAAACAAATGTGAGGAAAGGAGCTTTGTCTTGTCTGTCATCATATGACACGATATGGCACAGCATGTGTGACATAAGATCAATCGTAAACTTCGTCTGTTTCTGTGTTCCCACATTTTTGCCCTGATTGTAGCTTTGAGAAGATGGTCAGCGGGATGTATCTGGGCGAGTTAGTAAGGCTGATTGTATTAAAGATGGCTAAACTTGGACTGTTGTTTGATGGACATGTGTCTGATGCCCTGAGGACTAAAGGGAAGATAACAACTGCACATGTAGCAGCCATGGAGCAGTAAGTTACCTGTCTGTCTGTGTCACACTTCCTCTGTGTTGAAACAAGTGATTCCATACATGTCCGTGTATTTCAGGTACAAAACTGGTCTGAAGAACACCCTAAACATTCTCACTGAGCTTGATTTGACTCCATCGTCGGATGACTGTGTTGCTGTTCAACACATCAGCACCATAGTGTCCTTCAGGTCCTCTAATCTGGTGGCTGCGGGACTGGCTGCCATCCTGGGTCGAATTAAACAAAACCGGAGTTTGAGGACATTGAGGATCACCGTAGGTGTGGATGGAACTGTGTACAAGACGCACCCGCAGTAGGTCATTATGGAAATATTCAACAAAAATCATATTCATATGCCGGTGGTGCACATTAATAGGTCTATTTCACGGAAGACATTTTGACATGTCACAGCAGGAAAAGCTAAGTTACATTTAGCTGCTTCAGTTTCAGGGTCCTGGTGTTGTGCGTGCCGGCTCACTGTCACACTGTCATGGCTTAAAACATGTTTGGAGATACAGTATCTTGAATTATCATCCTGACTGGTCACATTGGTATGACCTGTTAACATACATTTAATACACAAGTATCTAAATTCAAATATACTTATGGATTCTTATTTGTTAAATCAACTTGCCACACTGTGCCAGACTTCTCCGTGGGGAAATGACAATAGTAGTGATGTTGCAGCTGATACAGATTACCAGTAGATGTTAAACATTAGATTCCTTCCCTTTCAGGTATCCTAAACGTCTCCATAAAGTAGTGCGCTGGCTGCTTCCTGAGTGCCATGTCAGATTTGTCCTCTCAGATAGTGGCAGCAGCAAAGGAGCTGCGTTGGTGACAGCAGTCGCCCAACGACTGGCATCACGGAGGCGACAGGTTAGGATGCTGTGTGTGTCTGTGTGTGTGTTTTATCCTGTTATGAGATATGGTATGTCATCATATCTGATATTATATTATCTCTTACTTGTATTCCAGGTGGATGAGACGCTGTCTCCCTTCAGACTGAGCCAAGAGCAGCTGCAGCTGGTCAAGGACAGGATGAGGGCGGGGCTGGAGGAAGGGCTGAAGAATAAAGGCCCCTCTTCTATCAAAATGCTGCCTTCTTTTGTGTACCATAGACCAGATGGAACAGGTCAGAAACTAAAACGAAACACACCATGAACAAATTCATTGTCATAATTTCTTTCATCTTCTAACAGAAAGGTAACCTCTTGTTGTTGTTTCAATGGTGTTTTTTGTTGTCCAGGAGAGGATGAATATATTGAACTGAATTATATAAAAACAGATAATCAGTAAGCAGTTTTTTGTGTGTTTTCCAGAGCATGGAAAGTACCTTGCTTTGGATCTGGGAGGAACAAACTTCAGAGCATTGCTGGTGAACTTTAAAACAGGTCTGCAACAGAATTCACAACTTTACCATAAGATCTACACCATACCGCTGGAGATAATGCAGGGAAGTGGAGAAGAGGTAGGATATTATGTTGGAGTGTTAGAACAAAATAACGCAGACAGGACTATCAGTGGTAGGCTAACAGACTACATGAAACTGGGACTTGGTTTAGTGAAATACTCAAGTATCACGAAGCAAAGAAGCACATTACATTCAATGTTGTCTAGAAAAGCCTGTTGGACACTGAAGGTCAAAATTGTTTTCTTGAAAAATATTATTGAAAGTCAAGTACAATCTTTCATTAATACCTTTATTTCTCTGTTTCTAGTTGTTTGATCATTTAGCGCAGTGTGTTAGTGACTTCCTGGACTACATGGGGATGAAGAACGCTCGTCTTCCTGCCGGCTTCACCTTCTCTTTTCCCTGCGAGCAGACAGCTATTGACACAGTAAGTGTGGACCTCTTGGGCTTGAGATCAGTTATGTTAGTTTAGTTTGTTACAACACCAGAAAACTCTTTCTCACAGGTATAGAAACCAATGATCAGTCAATAATCAAATGAATAGCCTTTCAAATGTAGCTTTTCAGAAGATGAATATACTGTAAAATACACAGTAGAAATAAGTAAACTTCAAAATGATAAACATCAATTTTGTACCCTTTTCCAACCGTTGTATTGTTACCTTACGTTATCTTTCCTTATGTTCTATAGGGCACGTTGGTGAGCTGGACCAAAGGCTTCAAGGCCACAGACTGTGAAGGACATGATGTTGTTAGCATGCTGAGGGAGGCCATCAGCAGACGCAACGTGAGTCGAAACACAACCGAATAGAGTTTCACGACGATGGCCTGAGTTTTGTTGTCCCCGATTGTAGTCCTGACATTTGTCAGATGAGGTGAAAGAATAATGCTGCAAATTTTTCTTTATTTGTTAAAATGACAAATGGTTGGACATCCCTTTAATAAAAGTCCAACTCTATGGCTGTATTTTTATCTAGTGTCGAGTACTATAGTATTACAGTAAACTACTACTACTCAACTTACATAACAGCATTAAAAAACACGTGTCTACGTGTGTGTATCCTGCAAGAATGGTAAGAAACAGTAGCACCAATAATTAACATGTATATTGCGTGTTTGTGGGCGCACGTTTGTACCTTTAGGAGTTTGACTTGGATTTGGTAGCAGTAGTCAATGACACAGTTGGGACCATGATGAGCTGTGCCTATGAAGACCCTCGTTGTGAAGTTGGACTGATTGCTGGTATGTGACCTTCAGAGAGTCAAAGTGTTGACATTTTGGCTAGTTGTCTCTAATTTAGTTTGCTTTTTCAGGCTGAAGTCTTTGTATTCAAAATAAGGCTGGAATTTTGTTTAGAGTTGTGGTCAGACTTGTAGTTATGATGATTCATTTTACGATTTGGGGCTAGAAAAAACACTCACAAATCAGGGTCCTCACAAGTACTTGGGTACTTGGGTTCATCACAAGCTTGTTACTAAGCGCACTGGATTGTGCATGTTATTTATTGTAATGAAATCCACCATGTGATTCTGTTTCACAGGAACTGGCACTAATGTTTGTTACATGGAGGAAGTGAAGAACATTCAGAAGGTCCAGCAAAAGAAAAGAACAATGGAAAGAGAAGAGGGGACGCCTGGAGCAGTGGAGGATAAGGCAGTAGAAGTCTTAAAAAAACGCTCATTGTGTCAGTGACATTAGTTTCAAGTGAAAGGAATTTTTGGATGTTAACTCATTTGTTTTTGCTTCCAGCAGGATGATGGAGCTGAAGCAGAGAAAAAGGAGGGGGATGCTAAGCGACAAAAGATGTGTATAAACACAGAGTGGGGGGGTCTGGGTGATGATGGCTCTCTGGATGACATCATCACACCTTATGACATTGAGGTGAACCAAAACTCAATCAACCCTGGAAAACAAAGGTGAGTGTGTGTGTGTGTGTGTGTGTGTTGACCATGTGTTGCTCTCTGCATGGTCACCAAACACATATTGAATGTTATGCTTGATTAGTAAAGTATGGTTTATCCTTGTGTGTGTGTGTGTGTGTGTGTCTCAGGATTTCAGCGCACTAACTCACCTGTGCCTCTTTGCATATATATGAGATATTCTCAACTTGATCAGATGGTCTTAGTGGATCTAACAAATTATTTGTGTCTTTGTGAGTGTGCAGGTTTGAAAAGCTGACCAGTGGGATGTATTTAGGAGAAGTTGTCCGTCAGGTATTGTTGGATTTAACCAGAGGAGGTTTGCTGTTCAGAGGACACGTCACTGAAGCTTTAAAAACACCAGGAATATTCGAAACCAAATACCTGTCACAAATAGAGAGGTAGGAAAACGTTTCAGATAAATTCCACATAATAAAAGTTTTGTCCACTATTCAACAATGCCTTGTGGTGGCTGTTTTTTACAGTTTATAACTGTGTTGTCTCCCCCCAGTGACCGCCTGGCTCTACTGCAGGTCAGATCTATTCTCCAGCAGATGGGGCTGGACAGCACCTGTGATGACAGCATCATTGTCAAAGAGGTAGAAGATAGAACATGATGAGAACCACTCTGTTATGTTTGTAGATTAACAGTTGTTTTCAGGGCAGTTTCAGACTTTTAACCAATTTTTAGACCAGTGTGTTTTATTTCCTATTTATTTTAGGGACATAATCTACTCCCATCATATTCAGTGTTTTATTATAATGTACCTGACGACTCTGCAAGACTAACATGAACACTTTAAGCAAAGGTCTTTGATATTTTGACATTGATAATAATGTTACTACTCTAGTAGCCTCCTACAGTCAGACAACATCTCACAAGTTCTGTTTTATCTACAAGAATGAAATGAATGAAAGAATGTACTGCAGCAGTAGTCTTCACAGCAGATAGTTTAGTCAGTGCAGGAAAAACAACATTAATTATCACTGTGTTGCATTTGAGTTTCCTCATTAAGCCGTGCTAATGAGCCCGCATGTTCCCTCATCAATGTAAAACTTTTGAACCATGTCAGCTAAAAGTAAGCATTAAGATGTAAATTGAATAGTTTTGCAACCCTATGGCCTATTTCGTGCCTCAGGTTTGTCTCAAATGCCAGAGAGAGGTTAAGAGTTTAAATCTTGACACACTACAATGCCTAGAAAATCATGTTGCAACCTCACTCAGCAGTGATATGATATTGTTTGGCACCAACAGTCTGATAAGTGTTGCAATAATCATAATGGTTTTGATTGTTCTACAGGTATGTGGGGCAGTGTCACGTCGTGCAGCTCAGCTGTGTGGGGCAGGAATGGCGGCCGTGGTCGATAAGATCCGAGAGAACCGAGGACTGGACCATCTGATCATTACTGTAGGGGTGGACGGGACACTCTACAAACTACATCCACAGTGAGTTATTTTTTTTTTTATTTGTTGTAGTCATGGTGTGATACTACTACAAAACAACTTTAAAAGGATTCAGTTCAATTCAATGTTTTTGCCACTTTTTATGTTTGACCCTTTATGTTGATTCTTCAAACTGTATAAAAACTAAATGTTTTTTCTTCTGCTGTTGCTGTTTATAGTTTCTCTGATGTCCTCCAAGAGACTGCCAGAGTTTTGGCTCCTCAGTGTAACGTGACCTTCCTGCCATCAGAGGAGGGCAGCGGGAAGGGTGCCGCCCTCATCACAGCTGTGGCCAGACAGAAGCAGGAGATGTAACTTCACATGACTGAAACTAAATATTTAGTTTTCCCCTCACTTTTCTCATAATTTGGAAATCCCAATTCCCTCAGTGCGGCTGTTGTTCTCACTGCAATCGTCACCTGTTGGTCTGGGAGAGCCGCAGATCATCAGGTGTCGCCTCAGATACCTGTGGCTTTTTTTCACTTGACAGCAAAGAAACAACCTGACACATGCAGAGGTTTTCACTGCATGATCCCTCACAGGCTTCCCATCCATGGACTCAGCCATTTGTGCTGCAACGGGGGAAAAAAGAGCATCCCAACAAAGCCTGTCAACACGCTTCTCTGCTTAGAAAAAACTTTTTTGTTGTTTGCTCTGTATAAAAGATGGTCTACAAACTTTCTAAATTTCAATATAAATGTATGACTGGCCTTGAAAGAATATTTTATATCATATTTGGTACTTGAGGCTTTAAAGCTTTTCCAATCAGCTCCTGAGTGAACTGTGTGAAAAGTGTCACACCCACAGCTGCCTGTGTTAGCCTTGCACTGATTAGACTCTCTGCCTTTTGATATCAGCAAAAAGGAAAGAACACTCAAATCCCAACAATTACACCCTGCAAACTACTCAAGGGTAGCTCTGTGTGTGAGACCAAACAAAAATGATACATGCAGCTGTCATAACATTCACCACAGCAACTGCAATTTAACATTTACAATAAATGTCAGTTGTCAAAATGTGATTATATACACTGCCTCCTTGCAATGTGCTCCTATTCGCTGTTTTGTATTAATTACCATTACTCCAAATAGCTGGAAAGAATTCAAACATCTAAATAGTGTAATTTTAAAAGTCAAGATTTGCACATTTGTAAATCTTTCAAATCTTGTCATTCTTGCTGTGTTCATGAATGTGTGGGCAAACTGTATTTTCAAGTCTTTGTATTTTTACACTGCAGTAATTTGTATCAGTAATTTGGTTAAAAGGTTCCTCAATTCTTCGAACCACATGATTCCTACACAATAATTTAATACATTATTTTATATATATGTTTAATCTCACACTTTAGAAAATATGGTGTATAAAGGAGGGACAAAGAGAAGGTTTGTGTGTGTGTGTGTGTGTGTGTGTGTTAGTCAGCAGTATCTCAGTATTGATGAAGGGCAGGAGGAGGACTGGAATGCCGCCGACCACATTTCCCAACAATAAAAACAACCCTCGCTCTGTTCTGTCATTCTGGACCGGCTCTCTGTCCGTGTGATCGCCTGTCTGTCGCTCTGCTCTCTGTCTGTCTGTCTGTCTGTCTGTCTGTCTGTCTGTCTGTCTGTGCATCTGTGCCATTTTGGTCATTCAGTCTGTTTGCTTTTTCTGTCTTGCTGGATCCTTGCCTGTTCGCCTGTGTCTTTATCTGTCTGTCTGTCTGTCTGTCTTCAGGGCACATGCTGAAATAACAGCACAGGCAGAAATCCACCCAAAGTTTTAGACAAGTTATTAATCTCAAACTACTGATTTGACAATACTGGACGGGGATTTGGTAGTACAATGATCAGTTGTCAGTCACTTATGCTAATCCATTCATGACAGATTACATGATGTGTTGAAGATAAAGGTAAGGAGAAAGCGGCAGAGTTCAAGGAATATAAAACAACAGTGCAAAGCATCACGTAAGAAAGAGTGAAGGAAGGAAACAAATAGGATTAAAGAAAGGAGGAAGGAAATGTATTGAGAAAGGCTGCGTGCTAACAGGAGTGAAACAGTAGCTAATCTGTCGGGGATTAACATATTAGAATGCTACCAGTTGAGGGCTACGTCACACACACACACTTAGACACACACACAGTAATCCCACACTGTCCTAGTAGTGACCTAGTAGCTTCACAGTTAAACCACACATGCACTGACTCTGCAGCAGACACAACTGGGCTGCTGAATCTGCAGCTCGTGCAGCACAGAGCAGTGAAGTAACTGAAGCTTTCTTTTCCTCTCACATTCTGTCTATGACCATTAACTTTCATGTTTGTTTTCATGCTATATCCACTTCCCCCTCTCTGTTGTAAACTTTGTACACCTTTCAAGTACATTCTTTTTTTATTTTAGATTTTATTTTAGTTTGAATCACCTCAAATGCCTCACATCTGCCAGAGTCTTCCTCAATGGGCATTCCTCAGGGAGCAAGATGTGTGAGTCTTATTATACATTCATTTTCTTTGTGTGTGTGTGTGTGTGTGTTCAAGGTTGTGTGAGTACGTGGGTGTGTGTCTTTGTCTCCCCTGTAAACCAACAATAAGAGCTTTGACACACACACACAGGCACACACAAACACAGAAATGTCCACCAGTAGATGGGCAGAGTTGAGACGCTGTTTCAGGACCTACAAAGGGACGAGCACTGGCCCTTTTCTGGAAGGATTGTGTTGTTTTATTTCAACATAAAGTAATTTTCAGGCAGCACAGGCTTGCATTTTAATTTGACACCCATTTATTGTCTCCAAAGATAAAATGAATAGAAGCTTGAACCTGGGATTTGAACCTCTATATGAAGTGAAGAGTGGAAAAATAAGACGCCCCAATGTTCCAAAACATCACGGTGCTGACAACTGCTGGATGCTGGCTCCATTGGATCATGGGAAAACTTTATCAATTAAGGTAATTTAATTATCCAGATAGTAGAATAATCTGGGTGAGCTAACACTGCTGGGAACTGGACTATCTGTAATATTCATATTGATTGGTTTTGATACTGTTATTGTTGCTGAAGCGGTGGAGAATGAGAAGTGGAAGAAAACTAATGAGTCTGTAGAAAAAGGCTGCAAAAATATTCTGAAAGTGGGTGATTGAGTGAAGAAGGAGGCAAAGCACAAGTGTAGGTAAACTAGAACTATAGAGGTTGAAAATACTGTGTTGTTATGTAACTTCAAGCTGCAGAGATGCATCATACTTGTTGGCAGCTGGTTTTCTGTGTTGTGCTAGCTAACTTACTGTCATATCAGCCCGTAGCAAGAGCAGGGGGGCTAATGATAGCTTATATATTGATTTGTAGTATCAGTTTAGCAAACAATGTGGTCAGTCACACTAACGGGTAGCTAATTGTTAATTTAGACAGACTAAAGAGTAAAAAAGCTGCAGATTGAACAGACTTTTTCACAGCAGACATTTTGATTTCCACACTTTCTTCACTGACGTTCTCCTTGGTTAACTTCTTAATGATCTTCTATAGTTTCGAAAAGCTTTTTCAGCATTTTGAGCTCACCAGAGGAAACCAACCCGACGCTGGTCAGTGATTTGCCAAGGTGGTAAGTTTGACGTGACATGTTGATGGATAAAGTTCCTATCTTGAGGGTATTTAACAGTAAATGGCCAAAATGTTTCCTTTGAACTGTTGAAACAGAAAGAGAACCTTTGACATAAACAGCAGTGGTTGATGAACCTTACACAGGTGATGTTTTTCTAATTTACTGTGGATTAGTGGCCAAATTTAGATGACATGATGCTGCATGAATTTATTTTCAGTTCTCAACAGACCTACTGTCAGTGCAGCCAATTAGTAAGAAGCACAACTTTCACTGCTGCTCACTCGCAGTCCGACAAGTCCAGGCAGGTTGGCAGGGAGGATATTGAATGGCACTCTCAGGAAGGGAGAAATTAAGCAGAGATGGCAGATGGGTACAATGACAAATACCCAAACAATCACACTATTACAATGCAGTGAAATTCCTGGAATGTATTCATTAATTAAAACATCACAGATGGTGTCATGTAAAAGGCTCTGAGCGTTGAGTTTCCTATTCACAGTACAGCTGTGGTCTTCTGTTTAACAAAACGGAAATACAATGAATAATTTAGCAGATATTCCGACAAGTCAGACATTGTAGATTTGAGTTATCTTTGGATGTGACGTGTTTTTTATTGTGTACTGTAAGGACTAGAAGCTGTGACACCTTTAGTAGTCAGCACTGCTTCAATAGAAAATAAATTCTTAAAGAAAGCCAAATTAGTCCCACCTTTTGGTTTCCATTTGACAAAATTCTTGCTTTTACCTAAACCTCCTTTAAACTTTTTAATAATAAATGTAAACGTCAGAGTCGGTTACAAATGATTTGTTTGGTGCATCATCGATACGTTGTGCATTATATGTACAAAACACTTCAGCAGTGTTTGAACTGGTTCTGCCTACTTTGCCGCACTGTTGCCTGCTAGATAAAGTATAAATGTGGAATTAACTCCACGGCCCACATAATGAGTGTATAAAGGATTACAGTTCCTCTGTGTCTGTGGTTGTTTTCGGGTGAGTCCAGACAACACACAGCTGTTGTTTTTGTTGTGATGATGTCACGTCTGTCTGAAAGGACAGTGGAGCCAGAGAAAGTGGTTGACTCTCGGGATGGTGGAGTGAGTGAGTGAGTGCGTGAGTGGCTTTCTTTCTATCTGAAGTGGAGTGGACAGCTTTTGGATCACTTTGCACTTCTAAGAGGTCGAAAGACAAATGAAAGCATCTGTACACTGACCTCAACTGCAAACACCTAGTTTGTTGTATAGCTTTCAGTCAATTTTCAATTAGCATTCCTGAGGTGCTTTTTGAATGTGCAACACACTTTACATATTACAACCATTCATCTTACAAACCATTATATGACAAGGAAACCCAACTATCAAAACCCCTTCATCCTCAGAGACAGAACACAGAAGTATAAAAGTATATGTATATATTATATATATTTTATGTATACATACATTGTATGTATGTATATATATATATGTGTGTATATATATGATGACGATGATAAAATGCATCAAGATCTGGGTGGCTTACCACCATGGCTAAACAATTTTATAAACAATATGATATACAGTACCAGTCAAACACATTGCCCTACAGGCAACACTGATGCTCTCTGACCTCCATACAGCCATGTTCCTGTATTTTACCAAAAACCTTTCCTTCCACCCCTGAAAAATCCTCAGGCTCAAAGGCTTTTCTTCCCCTTAAAAGGCAATGGATTATTGAATGAAAAGCTACAGAGTGCTTTGGCTAATATATGACTGTGAGTCATTTTCTGATAAACTCACGCTTAATGGTATGTAACTTTATAACTTCCTTGAAACCGTAAAACTCAAATTCCCTCCTAGCCTTACTTCTCCCTTTCTGCCCCTCCCCCTCCTCCATAATTACACAGTCCCACTCTTTCTCTCCTAACCTCCTCCATCACTGAGTTTGCCTCCAAGGCGTCAGCAGACCAGCCAATTGTAGAAAAGAGGATGTGGCACTCAGCCCCCCCTGGCCACTTACACTTTCTAACCAATGAGCTCAGAGATAGTAGGCAGGGCTCATGTTCTGGCCCTCCCATCCTCTCTCTTTCTGTGCCTCCTGCAGCTAAACTTGCTGTCTCACTCATGCTTCCTGGCTTCACTCAAATGCACAGAGAGAGAAGAGCTGTAGAGTCTTAGCCGCGAAAGCAGCTCTGTCTATTTTAAACCACTCCAGACTAGATTGTCTTGCAGCGTGTGACAGACTGCATGTACAAAGTAGAGCCAGAGGTCCTTTTTTTTTACCTTTTGATTTTGGATTCTTCCCCATCTGACTGTAGGTGACAGAGAGAGAGAGAGAGAGAGAGAGAGAAGGAGAGAGAGTGTGTGTGTTTGAGTGATTCTGCATGTGTGTGTGAGAGAGAAAGAGGACCAGGATGATTGCGGCCCAGCTACTAGCCTATTACTTCACTGAACTCAAGGATGACCAGGTTAAAAAGGTGAGTGAGTTCTGTCTCTATTTTTGACATTATGTTTGCATGAGTGAGAGAGACTGATGTGTTGAAAAAGCAGAGGTTGAAAAGAGAGGAGAACATGTGTTTGTAGAGGTCACTGGGTTTACTCACACTGCCATTATCATAACTTTGCTGTAAGAATGCAGTTTTCCAGGATAGCACATGCCAGGAAGTATTTGTAATGTGATACATCTCTTTAAGGAAGTGAATAAAACATAGAGCATGGTGGATGAGAAGCGCGAGACGTTGTGATCATGATCACTCCGATTTGTTTTTATCACAAGATTTCAATTAACCTGGCTCAGTGAGACGTGACAAACTCAGCATAGAGGTGTGTTTGTGTAGTAAGATGTGTAAGAGGACACGACACATGGGTGTGTAATTGGTGCCATGATGTAAGTTTAGAGAGGTGTGGCGAAGAGGAGGAGAGAGGAAGTTAGAAGAAATAATGGAAGGTTGAGACAAGAAAGGTAGATCTTGACTAGAAAGAGCAGTTGTTTTAGGGGTCACTGAGTTTCTCTTTATGTTCTCATTAAAATGATACCTAGACTTTTATTTCTCTTAGTTGAATTCAACGTAGAAAGAGAGAATAGAGCTAAGAGGGCTTTAATAGGATAACATTTTCAGTAACACCAATTTCATTCATCGTTTTTCAGCAGTCTGTTAACAACTGACTTGTTCGTTATCACTGTGATAATCCTAGGAATGTATGCTGCTTTCTTTGTTTTCTTTTTTCGCCCAAAAAAAAAAATCAACTAAAGTGGCAAAAGTAGCCGCAATGTACATCTCCCTTGTCTTTATATCTGGCCCTACCCAAAGTCCATATGCTTTGTGTCTTGATCTAGTCTATCTCGGAAGCATTAATGTGTGTTTAAGCTAAAAGAATATGGAAAGAATTTGCGTGCAAATGAGGAAAAAAAGTTAATTATTGTAGCTTATTTTAGTAAGTTTTAAAACACGATTTGAATATGAAAAAGTTCAAGGTGAACGAGGAGAGGAGTGACATGATGCATGTGTCTTTCATAATTTGTCAGCTGAGCACTGACACTGAACGACACTGAACGGCTTCTGGTACAAAACTGGACCAATTTCAGTCTCAGAGAGGTGTGTGTGTGTGTGTGTGTGTGTGTGTGTGTGTGTCGAAGGAACTGAGCTTTTTCAGTCAGACCCCAACTGTTTCCAGTACTTCTCAGACACGTTTGTTTCATCATATTGGTCATGGTTTAGGTATTTTCCAGTGGCAATGTCTTAATCACAGTTTGTTTAAAGTTGTATTTATCCCAAAGCCATGTCTCATCATATGATTCACATGGTGCGGGGTCCCTTTAAGGTCGCTCCCTGATGATGTCACACATCATCACCAACAGCAGATTTGCATCAAACCCTGGTCTTTTTCCTGTGTAAATGGAAACAGTTCATAGCTTTCACGCTTCCTTCCTCTATTGTCCTCTCTGTTTGTTGCCGGTTACTCAATTCAGCTATATTGAGCAATCTTCATTTGTACAAGGTGATACACAAAGCTGAAATTCCCAGGTGTGCCAAAGTCATATCAGATTCTGCAAAGGTAAAAGACATTTGTCAGCAGCCAGGATCTGATGTAATACAACACTCCTCCTTCCCTCTTTACTCCTGCTCTCTTACTCTTCCTGCCTCCCTAAAATAGGGCAGCTTTGAACCATGTGACAGTAGGGAGGGAGATTACACCCACACACACTCATACACTGCGCCAGGTGTATCTTTTGCATAGCTTTTCAAAGAGCAGGGTTTGTCTAGGCCTCAACAAAATTGTTAAACATCTTTTAAGCAACCATAAGTGAAAGTATGCATCTCATCACTAATGTGTTTACAGACACAGCGTGTCTCTGCAGTTGTCAGAGCCTCAATCAGCTGAGTGCATCTTCACTTCACTCAATTCACTGCAGTGCCCTTGACTGTACTCTCGGACACGTTGTGGCTGTTAGCAGGCATCCAAGGGAGGGAGGGGGGTTGTGTGTGTGTGTGTGTGTGTGTGTGTGTGTCCTGGGGCAATCTCTGCTCACAGCTCTT
>JAVQJD010073665.1:0-62239 GCA_036023655.1 Nannoperca australis | reverse complement strand
CATTGATACAAGGCAGGATGGATCAGAGCTTTTATGTTGTTTACAGCAAATTCTGACCCTACCATCCAAATGTCACAGCAGAATCGACTCAACAGACCAGGCAACGTTTTTCCAATCTTTCCAATCTTCTACCAATTTTGGTGAATACTAGGCAGTTTCCTGTTCTTAGCTGACAGGAGTGACACCCGCTGTCGTCTTCTGCTTCAAGGTTCAACCTGTTGTGCTTTCAGAGATGCTCTTCTGCATGCCTCGGTTGCTACAAGTGTTTTGTGTTACTGTTGCCTTTCAATCAGCTTGAACCAGTCTGACCATTCTTTTCTCACCTGTGGCATCAACAATTTCGTCAACAGAACTGCCGCTCACTGGATATTTTCTCTTTTTCGGACCATTCTCTGTAAACCTTAGAGATGGTTGTGCATAAAAATTGTAGTAGATCAGCAGTTTCTGAAATACTCAGCCCAGCCCATCTGGCCTCAACAACCATGCCTCGTTCAACGTCACTTGAATCACCTTTCTTTCCCATTCTGATGCTCGGTTTGAACTTCAGCATATTGTCTTGATCATGTCTACATGCCTAAATGCATTGAGTGTACACAGCTACTTAAATCCCTGTGTGACGCAGCCTATAATCTCATAAACAAGTGCCTGATGGTAAACCCTCTACTGGTCTTGGCTGCTTCCTTTGGGGTTGTCATAATGTCTTCCTACACTCAATCACAACACATGTACTGCAGTATTTTATATATTTCAAATTGTCTGAGCAATAATTATTCTAAGACACTTTTGTCAAATGAACTGAGAAAATGTTTAGGTACCAACAAGCTACATTTCACTTAGAGAATTGCAGTTTAATGGCCTAAAAGTAGCACACTTTCATTATAGTATAACACATTTCTCGAAATACAATACACTGAATAATGTATTTGCACAAGCTCCCTCTGATGTTGGCAGTAAATCAATGACAATGTGATGATCCCCGTGACTAATAGAGAAGGATTGCCACTTGATTCTTGATCAATGCTATGTCTCTTTGCGCTCTCCTGTGCAGTGGAGAGGTGTATGTGCACCATGCAGGCTGGCACTCAGATGACCAAACTGAAGGGGAAGAAGAAAGGACTGGTCCGATTCTTTTACCTGGACGAGCACAAGTCCTGCATCCGGTGGCGGCCCTCCAGGAAACATGACAAGGCCAAAAGTGAGCCATCACCAAGAGAGTACTGTATAGATCAATCAGTCAACATATTAATAGTTCTGAAAATGCATTTTATCACAGAATTACTCTAGGTGACTAACTTCTACATGTAAATAATCCATAATAAATCATTTATCAAATATCTCTGCATTTTTAAATGGTAATATGCAATACTTCTATATATGAAGCTAATGAGAGTCTTTGAGAGGCTCTGAATGACCCCCAGTATATTTCTTGATCATCTGTTTTAGTAACTATCGATTCCATCCATGAGGTCTGCGAGGGGAAAAAGTCAGAGATCTTCAGGCGGTATGCAGACAACCGCTTTGACCCAAACTACTGCTTCAGTATTTACTACGGGGAGCGTGTGAAGTCTCTGGACCTGGTCTCCACCAACGCAGAGGAGGCCCGCACCTGGGTCACTGGGCTGAAATACCTCATGGCTGGTATCAGTGATGAAGACAGTTTGGCCAGGAGGCAACGTACCCGTGATCAATATCCTTTATCCAGCCTCTCATGATGCAGATTTTAATCTCAGAATTACAAATTATTACAAATCAATCATATTCCTATTAAGTGAAGGTTAACACATCCATTTGTAGAAGAAGTTGACAATAATTTCACAGAACAACACACGAACTGAGCTGATCCCAATCCTTGTAGTTTCTTCCTTAACTGCAGCCTCACATGGTTACAGCAGACGTTTTCTGAGGCCGACAAAAATGGAGATGGCACCCTCAGCATTGGAGAGGTTCACCAGCTGCTCCACAAACTCAATGTGAATTTGCCCAAGCAGAAAGTCAGGCAGATGTTTCAAGTAAGATATATATCCACAAAGGTTAATTATGCAAGTTGAATGTGCATGACCTACAATCAAAGCTACCCAAATGCTAATGTCAGCAATGATAACATGCTCACAATGACAATGCTAACATGCTGGTGTTTAGCTGGTATAATGTCACCCATGGTCTTCATCTTAGTTTAGTCTGTTTGCATGCTTATGTTTGCTTATTAGCACAAAACTCCAAGCTGAGCCTAATGGGAATGTAATAAGTTTATTAGGTATTTGGTCATAACCCAATGATTTGGTTTATTGCAAACTGATTTTTAGACCTGATGGTGGCTCGAGTGGAAAAGTCAGATATCACCAACATTATTACTATTCATCCTGAGGGGAACATGAACCAAATTGAATGGCAATCCATCAAGCCGTTGTTGAAACATTTCACTCAAAACCACGTGTCAACTTTATGGTGTCACTGGAAAAAAAGTCAAAGGAGCAGCAAAGTCAGTAGGATTCATTCTCTGAGATGTCTGCACAACATTTCATAGCAGGCCATCTGATACTTGTTGAGATATTTCAGTCTGGACCAAAGTGGTGGACCTACAAACAGACCAGCATTGCTTTGCATCGAACCTAACTTAGCACAGTTAAATAGGTTTGTATGTGGCAAGAAAAATTTATTTTAAAATGCTTCTAAACCAGAAAAAACAGAAAGCATTGATGGGCATTGATCTTTTTTTTTAAGGTGGGAAAAAGGTTAAAAGGTGGGGAATCCTTTATAGAGGTCTATTCTTTATTTGGTCATTACATAATTTCAGTTAGAAGCAGTAAGACAAAAGGATGGAGATGAGCCAGCAGACAAATATGTATAGTATTTTGGCAGGACAGTGCAGGAGAGTGCCACAGGAAGGCCATATGGCCACCGCTGAACAGATGGCTTTATCTGCACTGCAATATCGCTTCAGTTTGGTAGCTCACTGTCCTTCCTTCTTGATGACGATAGGCTCTGTGAACAAGCGCCATCATGTTTGATGGTGATAGAGAAATATCTTTCAGATGGGTGTATGGTGGTACATATTTTCTTTGGCAGGGTGGTTATCTCAATTCACGCAGGCTGAGAGAGCTACTTCTTGCTCATAAAATACTTTTGTCGTTATCTGTAGGAAGCAGACACAGACGAGAACCAGGGCTCTCTGGGCTTTGAAGAATTCTGTTCGTTCTACAAAATGATTTCCACACGCCGAGACCTCTACCTGATAATGATCTCTTACAGCAATCAGAAAGAAGTCATGGATCTTCATGACCTTGCACGCTTTCTGGAAAATGAACAGAAGGTACAACAAAATGTAAAAAGACTGGTAGAAATATCTCCCTTTTCTGTGAATTTATTTTAAAGTTATGATTTTCGTTAAAACAGACCCTGTTTTGGCACTATTTATGGTCAGCATTTCTCAACAACAGCCATTCAATGTATTTAGATTCTGTTATCACCTCTCTTTTTAGTTGGTCCCACATGGGATTCAAATTGCCTTCACATGCACAATGAATTCATAGGAAACAATGCATGCATGTAATCCAGTGTCACTGTTTGTAATTTTATCAAATTGATATCACCCGTACTGTCTATTAGGATTTTAAAAGCTATAAAAGTCTAATAAAAGTTACAAGTTTAACAAAGTTAAACAGAAAAGTTTAAACCTCAATTTAAAAGAACTTTAAATAACTTTAAAAGTTCTACTGAACTGCTGTTAGTTCACAATAAAATGTTTCTTTTGTTTGCAGATGCGAGGTCTGCCCAAGGAGCATCTAGTTGACATAGTGGCCAAGTTTGAGCCTTGTCCTGAGAACCTGCAACGTTTGGTACTGGGTATTGATGGTATGAGGAACTCCTATAACTTATTTAACAATGCATACGAACACTGAGAAGTGTCAGTAACATCATGTATGTCACTTGACATCAGACATGACATCAACATACAAACACCTGGTGTGAAACTCTCTTGCTTCAGGTTTTACTAACTTCATGAGGAGTCCTGCAGGTGATATCTTCAACCCAGAGCACAATCAGGTGAACCAGGACATGACGCAACCTTTGACCAACTACTTCATTGCCACCTCACACAACACCTACCTGACAGGAGACCAGCTTCTGTCTCAGTCTAGAGTGGAAATGTATGCCTATGTTCTCCAGGCCGGCTGTCGCTGTGTGGAGGGTAAGAGCCTGCAAAACCAGAACTTCAACTCTCTTCAGTGTGATTTCACAACATAGCAGACAAGGTGACGCCCTCAGCCTGATCTCTGTTGTTCTTTCTTTCGTCACTCTCAGTGGACTGCTGGGATGGGCCTGATGGGGAGCCCATTATTCATCACGGCTACACCTTGACATCCAAAATTCTCTTCAAAGACGTAATTGAAACAATAAACAAATATGCCTTCACAAAATCACAGTAAGTCCTTCTGGCTCCGGATACTGACAATAAAAAGCATCATGCCTGTGCGTCATGCTGGCTTGGTATCTCAGGTATCATCACTTCACCCCCTCAGGTACCCAGTGATCTTGTCTATAGAGAACCACTGCACTGTGCCTCAGCAGAAGAAGATGGCGGAGTATCTGAGAGAGGTGCTACAGGACAAACTGGATCTGTCCAGTGTCAACGTACATGAATGCAAGAAGCTTCCCTCCCCTGAGATCCTGAGGGGGAAGGTTTTAATCAAGGTAAAGTAGTTTTTAGCAACATGCGCCTCAAAGTCACACAAAGTATTACTAATATGCAGCACACACAACACAACACCATCACACATGGACTTATAATATCCAATCATTAACTCTTATCATCCAGGGAAAAAAGCTGCCAACAAACATTGATCCTGATGCAGAGGAGGGTGATGTGTCTGATGAAGACACTGGTGATGAGGAAGACGAGGAAGACGACGATGATGATAACGCACAGGCAATAAAATAGATAGATGGATAGATGGATAGATAGATTGCTAAGCATAATTCTTATGTTTGACTGTTTTAGGATGGGAATAGTTTTACCTCTGCCAATCAAACCAAAAAGAAGAGACGATTTGGCAGATCGATCATAAGGAGCTTCAAACGGAAGGTCAGCCCATGGCTCATTCATTCAACCTATTTTTATTTATGGACCTTCTACTTGTAGTACACTTTTGCTATCATCAGAAACATTTAAAATAAAACGTGACTGGTTAAGACTATGTAGCAGAAAAAAAGGTTTTTAAAAAACTGCGTAACCATGAAGATGACTGCTCTTCTCTTTCAGAGGAAAAAGAGAATCCGAGTGAAAAATAAAGCGGCGTCTGATGGCGAGTCAGACCACAGCAGCAGCAAGGAGAGGACCCAAATTGTTTACCATCCAAAGTAAGGCTAGTCACTGAATTAAGTAGTTTTAGCTATTTAATACTGACTGTTACAGACTGTATGTCTGGAACTCTCGCTGCAGGAAGAGGAAAACAATGAGGTTGTCCCGAGCTCTGTCTGACCTGGTCAAGTACACAAAGTCTGTCCGAGTGCATGACATAGAAACACAAGGTAAAGGGCTTTTGAAGAAAACATCAAATCTAAAATCTTTCTCACATATAGTCTTACAGTTCCATGTATAACTGAAGAATGGGTGTTTGATGCTGTCTTTTTTCTGTCTGGCAGCATTTACAAACAGTTGGCAGGTATCATCCCTCAACGAGACTGTTATGAACCAAATCTTACAGCTGAAGCCGGGTGAGTTGGTCCGTTTCAACCAACGCCAGCTTCTAAGAGTCTACCCGTCCAACTATAGAGTGGACTCAAGCAACTTCAATCCACAGCCGTACTGGAATACGGGATGCCATATGGGTATGACTGGCACAGCAGTACTAACTTTTAGACATGTTTTAATATTGTAGCAGCTCTGCATTTATGTATTTATGTTGATGTTTCATTTTAGTTGCAATGAATTATCAAACAGAGGGCCGTATGCTTGAACTGAACCGAGCCAAGTTCTCAAGCAATGGAAACTGTGGATATATTCTGAGGCCTAAGTGCATGTGTAAAGGTATGTGTAAATGTAGGTTGTGCAGAGTTAATGGCAATTGTCCCTTTGTGAGGGTGTAGCCACTTTTCTTGTTTTTTTCTCAGCTGCCTTTAACCCCATGTTGGAGGATCCTCTCCCTGGACACAGAAAGACTCAGTTAGTGCTGAAGATCATCAGTGGGCAGCAGCTTCCCAAACCCAAAGACTCCATGTTTGGGGACAGAGGAGAGGCAAGGCCAACATACTGCAGACATCCTCTGCTATTGAGACACCTGACAAACCTGTTAAATAAAATAACTTTTTCATCACAGAAATGCTCTTATGCTCCTGTTTTGTATTCCAGATTATTGACCCATTTGTTGAGGTTGAGATAATTGGTATACCTGTTGATTGTTCCAAGCAGCAGACCAGGGTGGTGGATGATAATGGTATGTGCACAAAATGCATCTTGCAATAAACATTGTCTCATAACAGTCGACGTCACTATTTTTCAGTCTGTGTAACTTCCTTCTGCCGTCATTCAGGTTTTAACCCAATGTGGGAGGAGACCCTTGTCTTCAACATTCAAATGCCCCGGATCGCCCTGGTGCGTTTCGAAGTGTGGGATCATGATCCTATTGGACGAGATTTCATTGGACAGAGGACTGTTGCTTTCACCAGTATGATGCCAGGTAGATCACATGATGTCTGTTATGCACAGAAAAAGGCAAAGTCTGTGTGTGAGAGTTTTAGAAAACTCCCTACTTAACAAGTTATATCCTGTAGTAACTACCTAGAGTCTCACTGTGATGACCACACAACAGGCAGTTGCTGCAACTGGCCAAGAAACAGCCCCACACTTAACCTTTGTAAAACCACAACTTGTCTTCAGTTTTTGTACAGATCAAAAAAAGGAGACATAAAATGTTAATTTGTAAAGCATATAAGCATATATGTTTTCCATAATTTCAAATCTATATCCTTCTATGAATGAAATTTAGGTTAACATGATTTTTAATGCAAAATTTGTAGGTTATCGGCATGTGTACTTGGAGGGGATGGCAGAGTCGTCCATCTTTGTTCATGTCGCTATCAATGATATAACAGGAAAGGTAAGCTACTCTGAAAAAACTCACAAATTTAATTTCAGCTTCATCTGACAACTCTGTCTTAAAACCTTTGATGTCCTTTTGTAAAACAGATCAAACCCACAAACGCAGTGCAAGTGGCCAGAAAACACATCCAAAAAGCAGCACAGAAGCATATGAAGCATCAAAAGCAGCCTTCTCTAGACTTCTCTGTCTTGTCCTCAGAAGACGGACGGACTCTGTACTTCCGAAAAGATCTGGACACCATTTCTCAGGACAGCAGGAATGGGGAAATGTTTCCTCTGGTACAAGGGCCAGCAGCCAAGGCTGCCATCCACAAAGGGGCCAATAGTGAGCCAGTGAGGCGAGCTCACAGAGTTAAAATTCATGAACCACCAGAAACAAGAAGAGGGATCCTCAGCCGGATGTATTCCACTGACTCCCACCACAAGGGGGCTGCTCCCTGTGTGAAAGCAGATAGCTTTGACCTTGAGACCTCTTCCCAAGCTTCTTTCCCCAATGGTCCTGCTCCTGACAGCCAAAATCCAATTCAAGAAGAGGTGGAGAATGAACCTGATGGATCAGCAGAGTCAACGTGTGCTGAGAAGGAGACAATTCAGACATTTGAACCAAAACAGCCTGAACAATCTGAGGAATTGCCAGCAGAACCAGAGAAGAACATTGCCATTGAACCTGACCAACCACCTGTAACACACAGTCAAACTAATCCACTTCCTCAGTCTCAGCCCATGCCACAGTTACATCTCCAGCCTGAAGCCAAATCCTTTCCACTTGTCCCTCCATCATCCCCTGCCAGGGTAAGACGGACACTAGAGGCTCCAGCCACCCCCCAACCGTCAACACTAATACGAACAAAGGCCCGCTCTCGCAGTTGCCCTCGAAAACAGACTACTTCTCCTCAGACTCCAATGGTGAACCGCAAGCCTGCTTTCCACTGGCAGACACAGCGACCACAGAACTACATCAGCTACAGCAGCCAGATAAGGCCCATACCCAACGGCCTCTGCCTGTCTGACAGCACATCCAACAGCAGCAACGGCAGCACTGACAGCCTGGAGTTAGTACCCTCCTGTGTGCCAGCTGGGGCAGAGCAACGTGATGGCACTCTGCAGAGGGAAATGAAGGCCCTTTTTGACGAGAAGATGAGAGAGATCCACTGTAAGTCGCCACTTTTTCTAAACGGTGAGTCATGGATGATGTGTGGTTCACGTTTGCAAAAGTAAAAGAAAAAAACTGCAGATACAAAGGTCAAGTGTCTGTTAAATCATGGCTTTTGTTTTTACTGTTTTTTTTCCTTTTATATTAGACCACAGTTTGGATTTGTAACTCCAAAGACAACATCCTTCAGAAGACAAAGAAAGAGAGTAACAACTTAATCACAAAAAGGAGGTGTGGGAGGACGATGAGGGGGACGGAGTCACAAGCAGTTTGGAATTTCTTTGTAGATAAATGGGAAGACACCAAGCAGAATTACACAACTAGACAGTTTTATTATTTTAGGCCTGCTGTAATGTTTACAATCTATACTGGTTTCTTTAGAAGGAAATGCATTTTTAAAAAGAAGTCGTGATGCAATTGCCAACTGTACAAAACAGCATGATGCATAGTCATAAAAAACAGAACAGTAAACTTAGAAAAAAACTAAATACATGCACTATTTGTTAATAGAATTTTCAGAATTCAACTGTAAACAAAATCATTTTAATAATTATTATATAATATTCAAACTATAATCTTTGCTTTTTCATTGTAGCATTTGTACTTGACGAACAAAAAAACATTATTTTAATAAAATGTAAGTTTTTTTAACATTAAAATGTAATACTGTTTTTATCTGATGTATCTTTACAAGAAAGTTCAAAACCTACTATTAAGTTAATGTTTCTGTCACACATTAGAACAAACCGTTCTCAAACCAAAAACACTAAAAGTTAAATGAATTACAGTTTTCAAATTTGTTAAAACTACATGTTTCAAGAATGTTTTTATGCCTTTTCTTTGTCTTTGTCTACATTGTCCTGGGGTCTGTTTGCATTTCTAGTCCTCAAGCGCAGACTCAGCTCTTCAGTCAGCACAGTGCAGCAGGTTTTCTGTGGGAAGGAAATTAAAATTAAAAGTAATAAGTATTAAAAGTAAAAAATGTAAACAATTGAACAATAGTGAATCAGTAAACAAATATGTAGGTGCATTTAATGTACACATGATTGTGTGGATGAGTGAGCATGACTGTCGGAGTCTGTTTGACCTGCCTTTTGGTTTTCTACAGCTGAAGTGAAAACCACTTGGTAATTGACGGTTATTTTAAACTCTAACAGATTGCGTTAAATGGTTGAGCGTACGTTGCAGCCTTCAGGCTTATGAAACCATTTAAATTACTGTTGAATAAACACAAGGACACATTGCAGAGCAAAAAGCAAGGCTGTTTGATTTAAAGTCTGAAAAGTTAACACTTTTGAGATAGGTGTTTTATTCGCCTGACAGAAGTAATGTGATTTGGGAATGCACTTGCACATACCTTCTGCTCAGCTGCATTTCTGCGGCTCTTGGAGGTGAGCTCCAGGACGGCCAGCAGTGCTCCCAGCCCCAAACCCAGGGAAAGAACCAGAAACATCCCCTTGAGGCTGTGTGGCTGCACAGCTGAAGACTTGGCCTTGGCTGCCATGCAGCTGCTGGCCCACCACTTGCTTCGCAGGTAAGCCAGCTCCCCTGCCTCGCTCAGCTGTAGGATTGCCACGCTGAGGTTCTTTATGATGGGTGAGCCTTAAGGAAATTAATAGGTTTAATGTTAATAATACCATTTTAATATTTTTGTTAAAACGTCATTGTTTAGTGAAATGAGTAGCCTCACCAAGGGCGGCAGCAATGCTGTATCCCCTCATGCCAATGACTTCATGTGCTCTGACCAGTTCACAATGCCGTGCCACTGCCAAGTCGAGAAAAACAGACTCTCCAATAAAGGCAAAGTTTCCCTCTTTTGCACGCTGGACCCCTTCATCCATAGATGACACAAAACTTGTAGTTCTCTCCATGTGTTCGTAGATTCTGCGGTACACTGGGTTGTTTGAATTCTGTAAGAAGGAAAAGTAAAAACCGAATTAGAGAAACTGCAGTGAGATGGGGCGCCATAAGTGATTTGATGTCTGTACCTTGAAGAAGGCAAGGGTGGAAGAGCCAGCTAAACAGCCGTACTCAATCATGTCCTGATTGGCCAAGTCCTCAAACCCTTTCACTGTCAGATGAGTGGACTCAGACGTCTTGGAGGAGCTGAGGTTGGAGAAATAACAAGCCAGGAGGACGACAGTAAATAACCACCAGCTACAGCAGATGACACGTCCTGAAAGAGCTTTGGGGTGAGGACCAGCACCTGGCAACAAAAAAAGAGTACAGTGGGAAAACAGATGTCACAAGCCAAGAGTGAAAGAATTCCCAGAAAAGAAAGAAATCAGCAAATTCATTAAGCCTAGAGATTCTACTCTCTTTTTTGGTGGCATTCAACGTGTCTGGTTTGGCTGTTTACCTTGTAGAGTCAGAGCTCCAGCTGTGTACCACAGGCTGTGGAGAAGGCTGAATCTGTTCTGCTCACTCTGAGGCTGACTCCACTCACATGGACTCAGTCTGCATTTGCATAAAGAATATTACATATTGATGTGCCAGCAGAAATGTGACAATATCCACAGTCAAAAAGTGTAATTCCAATTTAAATCTACATCCATAAATAGAAATAGAAATCTTTTTCAAAGTGATAAAAACTTGCACCACCAACCTGGCAGCTATAAAGATGCAAGCAGCAGTCCCAAGGTAGGCAATGAGTATGCCAACCCAAGTCTCAGCTGTAAAGGGCGTCAGGAAATCAAAGAAGCCAGCTCCCTCTGAGATGTCCTTCCTCAGCAGGATGCTGATTCCTGTCTGCATGAATGGTTTGGTCATCCCCACCGCTTTCTCCCGAGCTGCAGTAAGAGTCAGAGGAGCAATCGCGAGGTCCGCCTCCTGTAGGGCATTCATAAATACCATAAGAATTTAAGAGATTTTAATTGCACCAACAACCCTGCTGATATTTTTAACACCACATATTTTAAAAGCATCACTTGCAAGTCACAGCATGGTAATCTTTAGCAGAGTGGTGTGCTGCACTTTGACCCCTCCAAATGTCAGCTTGCATATACTCACGCCTCTCACCACCTCTCCAATCATCCCATTCCAGTTCCCGTTCTCATCCTGTCTGCCGTATGAACCATCTTTCACCAGCTGCACTTTGTACTTGAAGCCCACTTTCTTTGCTACTTCAGACAGCAGGTCCATGCAGAAGCCTTCCATTTGTGTACCTTTGGACATTGCATATGGCTCTTGCTGAAAGAAAAGTTGTGAAAAGATAATCAGTGAAATGTGTTTTATATTAACTGGTATATTTTTCTTTACTATAGGCTCAAAAGAAACACATTTACTACCTTTATTGTTGTGATTCTCAGCTCTGAATGCACTGATGTTGAGGGGGGAAAGAAAGAAAGACGTTAGTGTGATAGCTTTTAGATACGGGCATTATTGATTATGTCTATAAAAACTGGAAAGATAGTAAGATGTGAGGGGGAAATTGACAATCTGAGGACCAAGACCTCCCCAAGGGGCCTTAAGATAAATCGGAGGGGTCACCGGATGGTTAAAGGCACAAGAAATCTGTTACATTAAATTGTTCATTTTGATCTTGCTTTTCTCAAAATGTTGCGCTTTTTATTTCTTCTGAAATCCTGGATATTTGACCTTCAGGACTTTTAAAATCCTTTTAAAAAGGCAAAATTGAGAAGAAAAAAATTACTCTTTGGTTGAACTGCTCAGAGCAGGCCATGACCTCTGATGAGGGGTCACAATTGCCTCAGTTTAAGAGATCACATGCCAGATAGTCACTGGAATTAAAAAAAACAACCGATATCTATTTTTAGCCATGTCAGCAGCATGGTTCAAGGGATGGCAATGTCGGTCTGTTGGTCGGTCCACCACTTTGGTCCAGACTAAAATATCTCAACAATTTTTGAAAATTTGTATGGACATCATGGTTCCCAGAGGATGAACTGTAATGACTTTGGTGACCCCTTTGTGTTTCCTTTAGTGCCACCAGTAGGTCTTAGTTTTCTCATTGATTTATTTCAACATCTATCAAATAGATAGCAAAAACATTTGTACAGATATTCATGGTTCCCAGAGGAAGAATCCTGATGATTTGGGGATCTGTTTAGTTTTCTGATGTAAGCATTTAGCTCAAAGCACCACTGTGCACAAATACAGCCTCACAGAGCTGATAGAAAAGCTAGTGACTCATATTCTTGTTAAATTTTTTATTTTAATTGCTTAATTCCTCTGTTTTGATATGTTTGAAATATGACATAAAATGTAGGTGATTTAAATGTTGTCTTGTTCTATATTATGTGGTGAAACCTAATTAGAAAATTTACAATAAATAAATAAAAATAAACAAAACCACCCATGGCCCATCCTTAAGGCACCACAGGCTGCTTTGGTTAGTTAAGTTAAATAGTTAAAGCAACTAAGTACTGGTTTATTTTGACTGCCAAAGGTTTTTCACCTCTGAGTTTTCCACTCTAAATTTAACAGAATCAAAGACCCCTTTGTGAATTGGCCATCTTCTGACATGCAGAGATGTCTGAGGTGAATTTTGGGATGCATGTATTGACCTTCCAGTCACAACTGGTTTCCGGTATCCTAGAGATCTGGCCACTCTCCTCGCCTACTTGACACCACAATCTATTTAGAAAAGTGTTTTAATTCAAAGAGTCTCAATGCCATGGCACTGTGAGATGGGATGGAAGTCAAAGAGTATCAAAAGCCTCAATTCAGGCCAAGGCCTTGGGGATCCATCACCACAGGGTGATCCTGACAACCATCAGATCCTCCTTTTCAACAGATGACACGTATACAAGCTCTTCAAGCCCCTGTCACTTTTTGGCCACTCTGAAACACACTGCCTTTGTTTGCTCTATACAGTTGATTTATTAGAGTTTTTTTGTGAGGGTGTCAAGTGGCTTGCTTCCTTTTCTGTATTTCTACAAGAGTTGGACAGGATCTGGCACTACACTTTCATGTTGATCGGAGCTATTATTGAGACTGTTGATGTATTTATGTCTCGTCAAGCCTGAGAAATTTCTACCAAATCCAGCAGTGAAAACGTGAGGAATTTGGCACAAAAAGAAAGCAAGCTGACACCACACTGAATTACAAATGCAGTGACTGGGTCAAACTTTGAAATATGTGAGTTAACTAACAAAGCGACATTTTCTATTTTTGTCAATCAAACCAACTTCTCACTTCTTTAATGCCCATTCAGTCACTCTCAACATGGTTTGAGGTTAAACACTGGTCAGTGTTAGCTAACAAACCTGGATGAATCTGTTAAATTGATTGGACGTGTTAGCATTATTTCTGCATGAGTACAAACCTGTAATAAAAAATTGTTCCTTACCTGCAGTGCACACTCCCATGTCCAGGAAAAACCCAGCAGGCATTACAAAGAAGCCAAACAGCATCCTGAATGTCCTGATTTGCATCCTACAAGTTAATAAAAAACAGACAATTAGTGGTAGGCTGCGCATCAGATGAATCACATGGATTAATGTTTAAGTACATTAAGACTTTTCTTGGTACAAATGCAAACATGTGAATCAAATCAACACAGTAAATAAAGTAAATAGTGACACTGACAATCACTGAGGAGAGTGCAGATGATAGATGTTCTTACCTGACAAGAATCCAAGATGTGACTGCTGGATCGGCGCGTCAGACTTCAGACAGACCCCAGAGAGCTCGACTGTGATGCAGCGTGATCTGAAGTTTTTTTAGATTCAAATGTGTTAAGCCAGCCAACAAAGTTTTTGTGGGGTTTGAAGGGGTGGAGTGAAGCAGAATGACGTACAAACATATAGCTTCCACTGTGGAACAAAATGTGGCTCTTTATACAAGAAATTATAAAAGAATAAAGCATCAGAGTCAAATTATCTTGTTATAGAACAGTAGCATTATACTTGTATTGTAGTCAAGCTGAGTATTACTGGTTTTATGATATTTACATGTGAACTAAGTTGAATATTTGAAGCAAAAAAGTCAAAAGTCATTCTGTAAATAGAAGCTACTTTAGTCCAATGAATTATATTAACATGAATAGCTCATATAGATTAAAAGGCCTGACACAAAGATGTCAAATTAATTCATTTGGAGATGATTGTGCTCAGTATAGGGAAGTTAACAAGCTGTAACATCAACTTTTGCAGCATTACAGCACTCTGTAATGCTTAACAAGGAAAACATCTGACCACAGAATTGACTGAATTTTTCTAAGGCCCTGAAGAACAATCAGTGTTGCAACATTGAGTGAACACATTCAAGTAGAGCCAAGTTCCAAACATGTTATCTTTGTGAGAATGTAGCTAGAAGATGACCTTGGAAAGATGTTGGAGGCTCAGTAAAGTGAATAAGTAAGAATCTTTTATTATGGCATTGAGCACAGATAAAAACTACCAACCTGTTTAAGGGAGCCAAGGGTTGCTTCTACTGTGCAGCTCTAAAATCAACATTTGTCTCTTTGTCAGATTGGCACTCTGGGTGAGTCGTGTCCAAATGACACTGTATGTTTTAATGAATTACTCAATTTTCTGAAGCAATAGCCTATATGGTTACAGGGTAAAACAAACTTCTCACTTCTTTAATGCACATTCAATCACTCTCAACATGGTTTGAGGTTAAACACTGGTCAGTGTTAGCTAACAAACCTAGATAAAAAAAACTCTGGCAGATATACATAGCAAGAGCAAATACTAAATTGTATATAATATTGTTAAATATTATATTTAACAATATTATATACAACAATTTAGTATTTCATAAATTAGTTAGTTATAGATTATAAAACATGTTTCAATTTACAATGTAAGCCAGTGCACAGTTAACAGCTGAAAAGCTTGATATAACTTGATATAAATCAATTTGAGTGTCAAGGCAACAGGAATTGTCTCTATAGAGAGACAATGGACTGAATTAGTCACTGTGTGTGCTCAGCAGGCATTGTATAGCTCCTACAGAGAGCTCCTAGAGAAACTAGTGACCTAAAGAACTGAGTCAGCCAGTGATCAGCTCAATCTATGTTTTGCAGACTATAAAGTAAGTAATGATACATAAGTAAATTCAACAAAAGCATGCTAGCATGATAAAATGATTGTATTTCAGCACTGAAATATGATCGTCCTGTAATTCTAAGTAAGTGCACGGACTCCTTCAAGTGAATGAACTTAATTTTGTAAAAATCATTGTTGGCTTTGATAGATTTCAAACCCATAAAAATACTGTCAAATCTATCCGACAGAACATTATGGTCAAATGGTACATTGTGGTATATCAGCTACACTTATTCTAATGATCAGCTGATGAAAGTATAAATAATGTGTGATTATATATGTATTGAAGAAAAACTGTATTAATTATATTACATGTATTCATTTAACTATAATGAATACATTATGTATCTCCCTATATTATGTCCTAAATGCTATTTTAAATAATTCTTCACTTATACATTATATCATATAGTTAAAATGCCATTTTTATTAACTATTGTTTTATTACTTTACTATTAAATCTGCCACAATATATAATTGTAGAATATAAACTCCTATTTAGGTCATTAAAATCTTAAAATTCCTAGAAAGAATACTGAAGACATGACTTCAGTGTCCCTGATGTTATGTACTAAAAGAAGAATCATGCCAAATCAATTTTACATGTCAGGTAAGCTTAATTGATGTGACTTTGGTTTTCAAAGGCTCCCATTGCACCCACATGCAGGGAAAAACCACCAGAGACACAGAGCTATATTATACACAGGTCAAGCAGAAGCTACTGAGTTCCAATAGATCCATCTCCATGACAACTGAGCAAAGTCCATCTGCTTGAAGACTACGATACATCTGAAAGCTCTCACAACACTAGTAAGGGGACTTTGAATTTGGATTATTTCCGTTGAAAAGAATGAACAGAATTTACAGAGAATATAATTAAACAATAAAATATTCCTTATGAATGGGATTCATGTATTTCTAAAATCATGTACATTGCACTTTATTGTGCTGCTGTGCCAGCAGGATTTTAAACCTAAATTGTACACAAGATATACTAGTGTGTATAAGCATTTGATTGTTATTTATTTTTTATTGTGTGAATATTTGATTGTTTAAATTACACGCTTTAGAAAACACGTTTCCCTAGAAATAGCAGATGTATAACAGGTACAACATGGGGTCTATGGGAAATGAAGACGGGGCCATAAGGCGCGCACTATATGTCTTGTTGTTTTTCTCATCGCTTATTTCTGTGATGAGCTCCAGATTGAACTCGGTGAATTCGGTTTATCACTTTGACCAATCAGAAATCAATGCGCGTGGCGTGCGAGGTGGACCGGCGACCTACAATTGGCTGAGGTGGTTTTTTCCAAAGGGGCGTATTTTTCAAGCCATCTTGACTGAATATTTAGCCTCATCCAAGGAACATTAATTTGATATCTTCGGCATTTTGCTGTCCCTAAGTTGTGAACCAGCATCGTTTGAAAGGTTTAAACCATAGCTATGAAACCGGGTCGAGCGTGTGTGTTTGACTGAAGTCACAGCGGAGAACTGAAGTGGTGAAGATGACGCTGTCGCTCCTGAAATTACCGGCTAGCTAAGCTAATGGCTAGCATGTCCGCCTTGGTTGTAGTCTGTTACTAGCTGACATTTAGCTAGCCGCAGTTATTCTGATTTGACACTCGCACTGCAGAGGACGATTTCACAAGGTAAACCGCTCCGGTATGTTTAGCATGTTTCAGCGTTGCTTAGAAAACCTGCCGTTTTGTTACACGACTTCTGTGTGTCCTGTCCGACCGAGTAACGTTATCACATCAGCGAGAGAGACAATCTTTTTGCAGGGGTCTGGAGTACAAAGCAATACCCGAAACGTTGCACGTTTGCAGTGTCGTGATCTAATGTATACATGCAATGAATTTATGCATTTAGGCACGGTGCATACTGTGCGTCTGCTTTCTGGTTGCTGTTGGCATGTATAATTGGGCTGCTAATCAACTTGCAGTCCAAATGTTGTCTCTGCTGTTGTGCGCTTAAAATGGCTGACAGATGTTAGAAACTCGGGTTGGTATTTAGCACTCTTCAACCTAACTACGCACAGCAACAAGGGAAAAAAATAGAGAATTCTGGCATTTGATTGGACGGCCAGACACGTTGCAACGTTACAGACTCCTGATTGGACCAATGGAGAGGCAGCTGAGGTGCCTGCATGCAAGCAGTGCAACTTACTTTAGTTATGTTTGTGCAGCAAGAGTACTTGAGGTAACATGCTTTCTTATTATTACAACAGCACCAGAGTTGACCCCTTTTTGATAGTAACTGTTGTTTACAGGATTGGGAAGAAAAAAAAACAATGTACAAATGTTACCAAAACTGCAAGATAAGAGGGCAGTCTTTATTTTGGCAGCAGTAAAGGAATATGATATATCAGGATAAAATGAAAGGCACACTGAAAAGATGATGTATAACAGCAATTTGTAACCAAAGTATTAGTTATTATAGGATAAAGGCAGCATTTTATAATTAATTGTTTATCACAATTTACCCACTGGCTTTATTTGTATAGCATTACATAGGTTTTCAATTGAAATAGCACAATAATACTGCCAAAACTGAAGATGAATGTTTATTTAAAATTTAGAATTTACTGCAGTTTTAACCCTTGGTGTCATAATAACCTGATAGTTATTTTCTTGTAAAATCAGGTTCAAATCTTTTTTTATTTTTTTGATGGACTCAAGACCATGTTTACATGGCACGGAGTACAAACAACATATACAAAATAATAATGACAAATCAACATCTAAATCTTAATCTGTAAATCTTAATAGATAATTACACAAAGTAGAAAGTGTTGACCCAGAACCCTGAATCATTGCATTCAATATTTTTGTTCTTCCTTTGTATCTGTTAGGGAGCTGGTGTGAACTCCCATGCAGAAGGTGAGGAGGTGGGAATGTGACAAAGTTGTTAGCGGACTCAACATGGGAAGGGGTCGAGGCAGAGGGAGAGGAAGGGGCAGGGGATCGTCTGGCCAGTTGCGGCCCCCCTCGCCCTACAGACTGCAGCTCTCTCCATCCAGGGAGACCTTGACATACGCTCAGGCACAGAAAATAGTGGAAGTGGACCTGGAGGGAAGGCTCCACCGGATTAACATCACGGATCCTCTGCCGGTTATTACAGAGGATGAGATGATGGCGCAGGACATCGCCGAGTGCAATAGCAACAAGGAGAACAGTGAACAAACGCAGAGCAAAACCAGATCGTGGAGGAAACCCTCAAACAGTAAAAGCAGGAGGAGTGGTAAAAATACATCTCACCAGAACCAACGGTCTGGCTCACAGCAGCACACAGGACCTGTCAATTCCTTCCAGCACCCGTCCCAACAAAGCCCTCTGCCTGAGCCCACCTTTCGTGTGCTGAGTTCAGTTTGCCCCTCGGAGGCACCTCCTCTCCCCGCAGCCTACTATCGTTACATAGAAAAGTCATTGGAGGAACAGGACAGTGTGGCTGAGTACGACATGGATGAGGAGGACCTGGCCTGGCTGGAGATGGTGAACCAAAAGAGGGTGTCTGACGGCCATGCCTCTGTACCTCCAGACACTTTTGAACTGCTGATTGACCGCCTGGAGAGGGAATCCATCCTGGAGTCCCGCAACCAGGCGCTGTCCCAGAGTGCCGTTGACGAGGACGCTTTCTGCTGCGTCTGCCTGGATGACGAATGTCTGAACAGTAATGTCATCCTGTTCTGTGACATCTGCAACCTGGCCGTCCACCAAGAGTGTTACGGCGTGCCCTACGTACCCGAGGGTCAGTGGCTGTGCCGCTGCTGCCTACAGTCCCCCTCCCGTCCTGTAGACTGTGTGCTCTGTCCCAACCGCGGAGGTGCCTTCAAACAGACAAGTGATGGACGTTGGGCCCATGTTGTCTGTGCCATATGGATCCCAGAGGTGTGCTTTGCCAACACTGTGTTTTTGGAGCCTGTTGAGGGGGTCAAGAACATCCCTCCTGCCCGCTGGAAGCTCACCTGCTACCTGTGTAAGCAGAAAGGCAGGGGAGCCTCCATTCAGTGCCACAAAGCCAACTGTTACAGGGCGTTTCATGTCACCTGCGCCCAGAAGGCCGGCCTGTTTATGAAGATAGACCCAGTCCGGGAGACGGGTGTGAACGGCACCACCTTCTCTGTGAAGAAGACTGCTTTTTGCGAGCATCACTCTCCAGTGGGGTCTCGGCGGGACGGGTCTGGAGACGAGTCGGTTGAAGGGAGACTGGTGGGGGGCAGGGGTAACCGAGGTCAAAGGTCTTACACTCAAAGCCCCCCCTCGCCACCAAGCAAGAAGGCTACCAAGGGCCAGAAGAAAAAGAACACAAAGGGGTCTGGTGGTTCGACTCGTCGCTCAACTGTGCCTGTGCTGCTCGTGCCTCAGATCCCCTCTCACAGGTGTGACGTTTGCATACTGTCAGAATTTACATACCCAGCATACATTCTTATTTGACTGTATTGTCTGTTGCCTTAAAAAGATTATTTATATTCTTCCAGGGATCCACAGGAAACACTTTTGCCATCTCTAATCTAATTAGGTTTTGAGCCAGTGCAATGAGTCTGTTGGGGGTTTTTTTCATGCATTGTCATTACCATAAAATCAAAGTGGTGTGATGTCATGACCACAAGTGTTGCCACTGAGGTTTTACTGTATAACGGTTGCATCTCCACAGGCTGAACAAAATCTGCACAGGGGTGGAAGTCCAGAGGAAGAATCAGTTCATGCAGAGGCTTCATAACTACTGGTTACTGAAACGTCAGTCACGAAATGGGATGCCTTTAATACGCCGACTTCATTCCCATCTACAGACCCACAGGACTGCAGAGCAGGTGAGGAGAGAGAGTGTGTGTGTGTGTGTGTGTGTGTGTGTGTTAAAATGAAAATGAGAGAATAAAGCAAATCCTCTGATAAAAAATCATTACTGCAAATGCAGCACAAATAGTCAGTATTATGTAGTAGCTTTATCATGATCTTGCAATCATGGGATTTTTTTGCATGAAAGTGTTTTGAGTCTCTGAGAATTCACTAAACTGCTCGTCGGCGCTTTTAGAATATGTTGCCTTTTTACACGTGGCTGCAAACTCAGCTACTGTGGTTTTACCATCCTTCGCACACGTGACTGTGCTCATAATTTCTACCTGTTTTAAAGCCGTTACCCACATTCATTTTGACTTGGGTTGGTATGTTCATGTGGTGGAGCGTCATAAAACTAGAACAATTACATTTTTCAGTCGTCGGAGCATCAGGCCGTCGCAGAACCGGTAAAGTCTGTTCAGAGCAGAGCCAGCCAAGTCACTGGAATCAAACCACTTCACACCATGTTTGTATTGTCACACACTGAAATCGAAACATAAGCCCAGACATCACACATTGCAAGGGCTGATTCGATGGATGGCTGACTTCCACTCAACCCTTCACAGCTCTGACATCTTTGCTGTAGACCTCTCGCTTATGGATATTTGTTTTAATCTATTGCCAAATCATTTATAATAGAAGGAGAGGCCGTAAGCTGTTTTCAGTTGTTTAAACCATAAAAAAAAGATTAATGATGGATTACTAGATTTATCCATAGTGTAAAATACACCACATTATACATTTATGGCAGCAGGCATTTTTACTACAATTTAACAGTAATGTCCCAGTGGTAGCTTTTTATACCAACTTGAATTTGGTTACATAAAAATTATTATTTCATTTTAGGAAAAATGTTCAAATGTATGATAATGAATAATACGAATTCTTACCCATCTAATTTTGACAAAGATTTAAATTTCATGGCTTTGGTGACCTGATCATTGTGGTTTGTCGGCTTCCTGTCCTGCTAGGTGTCCTGGAGCACACGTGTGTCTCAGAGCCAGAATATCCCCTCAATAACACTGCATCTCCAACAAAAGAACAAAAGCTGGAGAAGACTAATTATGATGGATGTTAATGTCTGATTACTTTGGTCTTGTTGTTTTCAGAAGGAGCCTGATGAGAAGCTGTGCGCTGCAAGAGAGGAGCTACGATACTGGCAGAAGTTGCGGCAAGACCTGGAAAGAGCCAGACTCTTGGTAGAGCTCATCCGCAAGAGAGAGAGGCTAAAGAGAGAACAGGTGCGTGACAGAGGAAGCTATAATTATTTAGTGTGCTTTCAAAGACCCCCGCAGCATTTCCATTCATCTCTTCACCATATGTTATTCATTCGAACCTTCTAAGAGTGACCATGCGCTCCCTCTGCTCTCCCCTGTGTGTTTTTTACGTCGTCACTCTTCAGATGAAAATTCAGCAGGCTGCTCTTGAACTGAAGTTGACCCCCGCGTTGGTGCTTCTGCGGTCCACCTTGGACCAACTGCAAGAGAAGGACACGGCAAAAATCTTCTCTCAGCCGGTCAATCTATCAGAGGTTGGTGAAGTTAGAAATCCTGCTAAGACGCACACTTTTCATCCAGCAGCATGTTTGCTTTGGGTTTACTTTGACACGGCTAACGGTCTTTATTTTCATGATTCACGGAGGTCCCAGATTACCTGGAGTTTATTTCCCAACCTATGGACTTCTCCACCATGCGTACCAAACTGGAGGGACACGCTTACTGCTCCATCGCGGACCTAGAGAAGGACTTTGACCTCGTGATCTCCAACTGCCTCAAGTACAACTCCAAGGACACCATGTTTCACAAGGCAGCCTTACAACTGCGGGAGGTGGGTGGAGCCGTTCTCCGCCACGCCCACAGGCAGTCTCAGAGCATTGGCCTGGACCCCAGCACTGGAATGCATCTCCCAGAGACCCTGAACAAACACGGCTTCTACCACTGTACGTGGGACGACGGTGAGTTGAGTGTGGGAACTGCCTGTTTCTCTGTGAACCCTCATGCCTCATCTGTTCATCTGCCTTTTCGTTTCTCTTCTTGTGCTCTCCACAGTGGACTCTCTCCTGGACCCAGAGAACAGACTGCACTTAACCACAGACGAACAACTGAAGGCCTTACTGGACAAACTGGACATGGTTACATCCATGCGCACCAGTGGTGGTCGAACCAAACGCATTCGGCTGCTGCGCCGAGAGATCAACACTCTCAGGCAGAAGATGAACCAGCAGCAGCAAAACTCTCAGTCTGTGAACGGTAATGACAAGGAGGACGAAGTCAAAGAAGAGGAGGAGGAGGAGCAGGAGGAGGAAGAGGAGAAGAAGAAGGAAAAGAAAAAGGAGAAGACAAAAGTTGTTGATAATGGACGTTTGACAGCAGTGTCCAACTCTGGGACAGGTAAAAAGTATTTTTACTCTGTATTATTTAATTACCTTTCTCGAATGCCATGTGGCCATTACTAATGTAATTTAGCCAGAAATGGCAATATTTATACAGAATTTATTAATTGAGCTGCAACTAATGATTGTTGTCATTATTGATTTATGCGCCAATTAATAATTTAGTCTAAAGCCTGTAAAGTTGTGGTAAATGCCTACTATAATTTATGAGTCCAATTTGAAATCTTTAAATGTTATATTTTGTCTGATTTACAATAATATAAATAAGAGAGAAGCAGCAAATCCTCACATTGGAGAAGCTGCAAACAGTGAATGGTTGGGGATTTAAAATTAATAAATGACTTATAATAAGATTAATTGACTAATCCTTTCAGCTGCATTCATGATCCTGACATACATTTCTCTTTGATTCCAGACGACTCTCCGCCTGTGCTAGAACTCACCTGCCCCGTATCATCGCCGCTTCCAGGGGATGCTCCTCTGGAACCCCCCGTGTTGGGCATCGTAACTGGAGGGCGGAGGTCACCCGGACGCTCCTACAAGCGTCAGAGGTCATCCCGAAGTGGAAGCAAAGGCCATGGTGAAGATGAGGCTGAAGTCGGTGAAACGCCATCTTCACAACCGGAGGCTGTTCACGAGGTTACTCCTCTGGGAACCCCGACTCTGCCTTTGGTTGGAGTTGGTCGCCGCACATCTGTTCTGTTTAAGAAAGCTAAAAATGGGGCGCGAATGGCAAAAAACAAGTCCTCACCCCAACAAAATGGGAAAACATCTGAGGATAAAGCAAACGGGTTGGATAGCACCCCTGCCAGCCCCAAATCACCCAGCGTGACCAACATCACCACTTTACCTCCCTCTCCTTCCTCACACCACCTGAGGTCCAGAGGCCACAGCTCCGAAAGTGAAGCAGACAAACTCCCTCCGCCATCCAGAGAAGGAGGTAAAGACAAAATATATCACTATAATCACAGAGCGATTCTTGAGATTCTAGAAAGTTTGATATTTAGAAAGCTGTGATTTTCTAGGCCTGACAAACGGAAAGCACACCTCCGCAGACCCTGATGATGACGACCCAAAACTAAAGTGAGTATGGAGTCTCACAGACAACGGGCCTCGTGTATGAACAGATTTGTTCATAAGTGGCACATACAGGCCAATTTAATGGAGTTTAAATACGAATTAAAATATTAAAGTATAGTAAGATATAATACAAAACTTATGCAAATTGAATATTGCCTCCCAAAAAATTGGATATATAAAAATCTGTTATATATTGCAAATTTACTCTACATTTCTGTCTTGACCTGGACTTGAAGCTCAGAAGTGTGAAATTCTTCCTTTGTAACATTTCTGTGAATTAAACCTCCCAATGCACGGAGCAGAACAGGCAGCCTTATGTGGCAATTTTAGGGACGGAAATTAAGCTAATAGTAAAATCTCACCAACGCAACGGCTAAAACAAGCAAATTACGACATGTTTGTACAGCCAAGTGAGTTTGGTGAATCCGACTTGAACCCTGGTACGAGCAAGCGAAAATACAAAACATACGAAAATGTTCTCGCATGAGGCCCCTCGTCTTTAAAATTCTCATGTACTTAATTGTAGCTATGGTCTAAATTGCTCTTTAACTTAAAACTCACTCATCTCTCTTGCTTCTCTCTCTCCTTGTGTACAGCTGCGGTGTCTCTCCACCCAAACGAAGTCGTGGTAAACCTGCACTGGCTAAAGTTCCCAGCAGTGAGAACGGAGACATCTCTGGGTCTGGTGTGTATGATGAGAAGGCAATGACAATACAATGAAATGCCTCCGTTTTGGTGTGTTTATTGGATGTCTAATGTTAGATTCTGCACACAAAAACCAAAACTTTACAATTTTCACAAGCAATACAATTCCATGAAATTCTCTTGGGCTCAGGAGCCGCCATGAACACGAATTAATCGGTTATATTGGAATATCCTGTTCACAGGAAAGTCTACACTTCTGTCCTTAGATAGTGAGACCGAGCTCGCACCTCTGGACCTTGTTTGGGCCAAATGCAGAGGATATCCATCATACCCGGCAATGGTGAGGATGCATTTGATCTTGCAGCTTATGGTGCGGATACTGTAGCATTTCTTAAGTCTTTCATAGTGCAAAGTCTCAGAGATGACATAAAGAAAAAGGCCAATTTGCATCCCATAGAGAACTTGAACTGACACAATTTATTGCTACAGATCGTTGACCCAGACATGCCCCAGGAAGGGCTTCTTCACAACGGCATCCCCATTCCAGTGCCTCCTGTGGAGGTTCTCAAACTGGGCGAATGGAGAGAAACGGAAGAAGGCGAAAAGCTCTTCTTGGTGCTCTTCTTTGACACCAAAAGAACTTGGTAAGATTCGGACTGGCAGGCCGAACCTCATGCTGAATTTGAACACAATCTGGAGTTTGTCTTGGTCACTTTGAAAATTCCTCCCCTCCCCTTGGTTTTCAGGCAATGGCTCCCTCGAAACAAACTACTGCCGCTCGGGATGGATGACACCGTGGACAAACTGCGCTTAATGGAAGGCAAGAAACCCAGCGTTCGCAAGTCTGTACACACTGCATATGACCGGGCCATGGTACATTTAAAACACGTGAGAGGAAATCTAAACTTCACTCCTTCAAATTTTATATAAATGTTTAGTTTCAAGATCCTATAATCTTAAACAGGCCACCTGGTTATGTGTACAGAAGCTTCATCAATGCTCTGGGGGAAGAAAAAAAAGTTGAAAAGTAAAACAGAGGATTACAAATCCAATATTTGTTGGTATTTTAAGAGTTTTCTGCATAAAACTCTGAATTTTAAAATGGAAAGGAAAAGTGCTTGAAGACATTTTCCTAGATGAATTTGTTCATTTATTCATGTAATTTAAAAAAAAAGATTTTACACAACCACTGTTGCTATGTGTTCATATAAAGTTTTTATTTTAGGCCAAAGTGAGTCAAGACTTGCTTGAGAAAAGTGTAAATATTTAATTGTCAAAGGGATTGTCTTGATTCAAAACATATTTAGATTGTATTTGCCATTGAAATGTCGCTGTGTTTTAATGAAGTGCTGAAGTCCCACTTAATGTTCACGTCACATCTGGACTCGACGCAAGTTTGTAAATGTGAAAGGAACTAAACTTAAAAAAAGAAGCCAAAAAAAACCCTTTTCTTTGGATCCTCCCTCCATCAAATTGCACATGGTGCAGCCTTTTAGCTAACATTCATATTGAACAGAGCATTATTCAAAGAGAAATACCAGAACATACAAAGCTGCTCGAGCTGGTATTGACATTAAGTCTAAAGCTGCTGGAACATCACTGGTTCTACGTTCGACTCCTAGAATGTGTTTTAGGTGCGTGCACATTTTATTCAATAATTCTGAAAATTGCTAAGTAGATACAACAAGATCGGTGTCAACGAACAATTTGGATGCCAATGGGCTGCCAGTGCAAATATTCTTGAACTGTTAGTCCAGCTATGATGTGTTGTAGGTGAGACTTTAGAGGTCTTTACTTATTTTTCCATATTGTGAAACTGTATTATGATAATAGAATGTCTGAGTATCTGGTGCAGCTACTTGGTTAGTAAGATGTGAAGCCACTATAGAAGTGAAGCTGATTATCTTGTGGTTATTATTATGACAAAGTCTACTGCGATCACTCACTGAAGAAATTGCAATTGTTTGCAAATCTGGCTGAAATGACTTGAAAAGCACAATCGGTAAAAAAGAAAGAAAGAAAGAAAACGTTTAGGATCGGTGACTGACTCCTGGAGCCATATATGTGGCAAAAACGTGTGCGTGTGTGTGTACAGTATATACATATATGAATACAATCTCAGTGTAGTAAAGGTGCATGTGTATAGTTTTGTAAATATGTAAATGTATGTTTATATTGGCTTACATGAAGTAATTTAAGGAATGCAGAAACCAAATTTAGATTTTAATTTATAATTTGTGGCAGTTAAGAGTGTTATTTAAAAAGTAAAATATTGAAAAGATTTATGTATGATGCTAAGTAGCTCTTTGTAATAGTGATGGTGTTCACCAACATGTCAGAACATATTCTCTAGAAGTGAGGTGGCACAAGACCAGAGCTCTGTAGGCAGCAGTGAGCGACTAGTCTACAAGAGGTTTTTTTTTTTCTTTTTCTTTTTCTTTTTCTTTCTTTCTTGGGTGGCACGGGAGATTTTTGATCTTGTCATTTGAATTCTACCGCAAGATCTATAATCTGCCTGAGACAATATTTTTCTCACACAAGAATAAATGCTGTTTGAAACAACTTCATGTGTTCGTCATCTATTAAGCACTTTTCATCTGCTCAATATGAGTACATCATATAATCGGAGTCCCCTTCTTTTGGGGTGAGACGATTTTGAGACGATCCAAGTAGAAGAAGAGATGTTAACGTGAAGGTTTAAAACGGGTAAACTGCAAACTGAATATTGCAACTTCCAAAAACATTATGCTACATTTTGTGCAATTTCTACACCTGGCAAAGACCTTGATGATTGAAACATTGCATCATTGGATTTTTGTAAGCTACTTCTCTCCTACAAAAGTCAGCCTGACCCAAAATCTATTATTGTTTACGTGATCATATTTAACTCACGGACATTTATTTGTGTTGTATACTAATAAATGTTCATGGGAGCATTATCTAGCGTGCAGATATTTTTCACACATGCTTCTGTCTAGCACCTAGTATTTCTCCCGTTTGGAAGTTCATGCTTTTGTAAACTTGCTGCAGAAATTATCAAGTGAACATATTGTATATCAAGTGTTTGTGTTTAGGTCATCAGCCAGTGTTAACTAAATCACATTATTGGACCAAATAAAAGGAAACACGGTTATAATGTAAATAATAGAAAGGCACACATGAACTTCCGTTTAGGTTTGTGTAAGATCCTGAATATGTTGAGTTCTACATATCTATGTATATATTTACCATTCACCTAGATATCTAGAACAATATTTGCCACGTGTCCATAATATTTGTCTATAAACATGTTAATATTAAAACTTGTCTCAAGTTTGCTGCTGATATTTACATTTTGTTGACCGTTTAACACAGTTTTGATTTAATTGAGGCTAAATTGTTTAACTTGAGGCTCAGGTGAGGGCTGGCCTTCAGGTCACATCGAGCCTCTGACGCTGTACACGACAAGTGACACGGATCAAAGACATCCTGACAGGAAGATTTTCAATTAAATGATGGTAATGTGAAATTTTATGGTTCCCCTTAATTCTAATAATGTTTCCTGGAAAGAACTATGTACTATGGTCCTAATTATAGTAGAATTCCTTGAAATAATGGCTCAGTTGAAACCCAAGTAACTATTCCTTTACTGTTTTCCTAAAATTGCACGTTCAATTCACCTGCTATGCACTGACTAAAGACTCAAGGTTACACAAGCAATTCATTGGAAGTATTTTTCCTGTAATTAGTACCAAATGATGTAGTTCTTTCCAAGAAAATGATGACAGACCTGCAAAATCAAGCGTTACTGAATGTTAACATGTCACTTTATGGTAGATAATTAATGACGCTTATTCACAACATCTCTACTTAATGAGGACAAGTGTAGATTTGTGCAACCTGGGATTTATTTCATAATACTATAGACATACTCTTAAGACTTGAATTGACAGGATATACCTCAAAAGGACACAGGGATGAGGCTACCGTTCATGGACCTATAGATCTTTACAAAACTATTATCCAAAAGGATAAGTCGCCTGAAATCACTACATTAATTTTCAACTGATAAATCGTCCTAGACGTATCTGCAGAAAAACATTGCGTGAGCTCAGTGGCATTTTCGTAGCTTAACAAATGACCTCCAAACTTAAACACGGTTGGAGTCCAAACAATGAAAACACCACCAATGATCACGTGAAGTGATCAGGTGTAACAGGCTGGGACTTGTTTTCCGCACAAACTATAACATGAATGAAACCTGATCATTTTGAGTAGAAATATCTGTGCGATGTGAAACACCGTGTTTGCAAGTTCTGTTACAGGGATGTGCAAGCAAATTCATAAAGGGCACTTTGTTTGTTCATAACCCTGTATGACAGATGGTGGCCCATCCCTGTTCTAGCAATTCCAGTTGTTATTCCAGTTTATGTTGAGGCCAAAACACAACACACATTTCATTTCTTTTGTATCCTCTTTTGTAACAGTGGGATGTTTTTTTTTTTGTGTGTGTCATGAAAAATTATCTATATGTGAGAACTAGTTGAGAAAGTTCATTTTACTCCTCATCTCAGTTTACACAACAAAGACGCGATGAATAGCTATAGCACATGAATTAACATGTGTGACGATACATTCACTGTCCATGAGAACAATTTCTGTCTTGTTGCCGTAATAAAACAATATAAAAACATTTAAATATCATTGCAATAATTTTCTACCATAGTTCAATTTAAAACGTACTTATGCTGTTTCTCCCCCACAGACTCTTTCAGGTCGAAAGCTGTTTTGCAATGACATGCTTTCTTGTTTAGGTAAAGAAATAATACTAGTTTGAAAGAGATCATTCCTTCTTAAATAGTGTAAAACGTAGTGATTCCAGTAGTCAATGTTTGTCAAGTCCAGCAAGTGTCAAAAGAGGGTTCAAAAATATCTTGGAACCAGTGTACAAACGATTGTTGAATGAGGCAGAGCAACTATAGTAGCACTAAGAGAGTCCTATAGAATAGATAAGAACCCGTTATCTGTTGAGTCTTGCTGGTCAGATTTGCCTCCTCGGGAGCTCTTGCTGGGGTTTGGAGTGGTTGAATACTTTGGGGGGTATCTGATGAAGAGACGGTCCTCCTCCTTTTTTATCCACCTTAGAAGCTTAGTGATAGCAGTGATGGCACAGGCCTTTGTCACCAGAGGACTGAAGCAGGTGTACAGCTCAAATTTACTTGTGACCTACAGTGGAGAGGAAAATAGATATTTTAGCTGAGGGACATCAAAGTTGATCCTAAAACGATAGTGGAAGACTGGAAACAGAGCCTGGCTCTATACAAAAGGTAATGAAATCCAGTTGCCAGCACTAAAGCTCACTAATTAGCAAGTTATGTATATACAGTCACTGTGCCCAGCCAAAAAATAGTCCGACACATAAACCCCAATAAAACCGCAACTTGTTGTTTTATACTTAGGTCTTTGTACAGGTTAAACCAGAGCCCCTTGTTTCTAGTCTTTATGCTAAGCTAACTGTCTCCCAGCTTCATACTGAACCAGATGAGTGATATTGATCTTCTTATCTAACTCCCTGCAAAAAAGCAAATACAAGGATTTCTTTAAAATGACTATATCTATATATATATATATATATATATATATATATATTCAGACACCCCCATGTCAAACAAAACTGAATATGCGCAACATTCAGAAGTCGTACATAGGTAGAGGGAGATCTATCAGTAAACACATGTACATACCCAGGCCAGCAGAGTTTCCCTCTCAGCGACATGGTAGATGAGCTTGAGGGGTCGCGAGGTGCTGTGGATGCGGCTGTGCATGTAACGATAAAGGTCCAGCAGTCTCATTTTCTCCTCTTCACTGCTGTACGGTGCCTCCATCTCTGGGCTACATGCAGCGACAAATGGCAGAGTAAAAAGCTTGCAGACAGAAAAGGCACAGAGTTTTCACATAAACAAAGATACAGAGATATACAAAAAAAAAAATTCCAGCATTAAAACTACAAATTTTTGATACTGATGAGACAAGGTTGCAACAGGACACCTAATGCTTTCAGCTCAGCTCATTAAGAGATAAGTGAAGTGAATTGGCAGGATTAGTGGAAGACTTGAATTTTCTCTTCTTTTTTCCCCTCTTCTCTGTGCCCTTGTAACAGGAAGCTCTACTCCGAGAAACATTTGATTTGTAAACACCAACCACACTTCGCTGCCTTCATGTAAAACATCTCTTTTTTTCTTGGGACTAAGAAAACATTACTTTTTAACTAATAAAAAACAAAAAGTTATTATGCAAGACAAATATCATGTCTAACTTGTCTACGTGCAGTGCAATTTATGTTATAATATTTTACAAAAGCTCATATGTCCCCTTCTGTATTTTCATGGATACTGACAGAAACGCAAACACACACCTGGTGAACTGAGTGAGCTGACGGTAGTTGTCTGGCACATCGAACGGCTTGTACATGAAGTGTCTGAGGTCTGAGACGCCCACCTGGCTCACACTGTACGACTGGACTTTGGCAATGAGGCTCAGGGAGTTCTGAGCCACCATGGCCTCCTCTATCTTCCTCTTGCACTCCGCTACAGCGTAGAAAGCCTCCTTGTCTGTCGACAGCAGCAGCAAACAAACAGTGCATTCTGGAGGGTCCAGGTAGGAAATGTATGCATAAAAGTAACAGTCAGGATTAAAGAGGGGGAGGCAGATGGGAGTCCAAATCTCCCCAGCCTGAAAGGCAGAAGAAGCTCCGATGAGGTTGAGCAGGAGGTGGACGTCAGCGGGCTCCAGCCTGTTGTCCTCGATGACTGTCTTTTCTTGGACAATGGTGAGCAGCTGGTTTTTGGCAATGAGGATGGAGAAAACCAGATTGGGGGTGATCGCTTTCTGGAGGATCTGGCTGAGAGAGTCCCTGAGAGAGGAAGCTAAGGGCAAGCAGTGCACAGCTGCTAGCAGGAAGCTGGGGTCCGAATCCACCAGGTTGAGAAGACCGTCCAGGATCTTCTCTGAGCCTGCCAGGAGTCTCCTCAGGTCGTAGTTTTTCTTGTGTTCAAAGATTCGGGATATGCTGGCCTGGGTGAGCATGCTGATGATCTGATAGTACACGTAGAGGAGCTCTCCGCGCAGCTGCCGCTCAGACTGACGACTGCTGGAGACACACACCAGCACCAGGGGCCCTTTCTGTAAGAACACCACGGTGTGCCCCTCTGATGGAAGGAAGAAAAGACAACAACAAACATTAAGGATAATACTGGAAGTAACGGTGAGTGTCTACTAATGATGATCGACACTTCTGCACACAAATACAGGTTGTGGAAACTAGTGTAAATATGACGTATCATGCATGAACTTCTCCTCGCCCATGATATGTCAGACACTGTTCTCTATGGTACAGACATTTTTGTCAATTGGTGATATATCTATATAGCAAGTCTGAGCCACTGCGGTCACATTTACAGGCCAATCCTACCCAGAATCCTCTCTGAAATTCCAAGTTCCTCTCATTTCAGTAAATAGAAAACTACATTTACAGTAATGTTACAAAAATGACGTTGACAAACAAACAAAAAAAATCACACTAATGATCTCACCTGAATAGACTGAGCGGATGATGTTATCTCCACTTTGAACGAAGGAAACTAGTGCCATCATGACTCCCATTGTGGAAGAAAGAGCCTCTTCACTGCCGTATCGGGAATAGATGGGTTTGCCTGCTTCACTAAGCACAAAAACGTGCTTCCTGTGCTGCCGCCAGCTGTCTGCTGTCACGTCCTCATCACGATGAGATATAAATGCAGGACATTCCTGGGTGCCTGCCTCCAACAAGGGAGACGACCTTCCCTTCACACCTATACCTTGCTCCTCCAGCTTGGCTTTGGCCAGCATCGTAATGACAAACTCCCCAGAGTCACTATGGTCATTGTCAGTGGCAGCATCCTCAGTTCCTCTGTCAGATGGCTGCGTGGACACATTGTTCTGACAATCTGGGCTTTCAGTCTCATCAGTCTCTAGCTTTGTTACCTGGTTAGAATCGGACTGTGCATCCAGACACTGCTCCTCTGCTGTAACATCTGACAGGAGTGACTCTGCAGGCTCCTCTTTGTTAACAGTGGTGCTGTCATTTCTCACCACCGGATCAGGAAACATGTGACTCCCCAAGAGAGAGAGAGAAGTCGCCAAGGTGTCAGCTGGGATGAAAAAAGAAATTGTGACCCTAATGATGAAAATGACAACAGGCGAGCAAATATTTGGAATAGCTTTAATGAAACATTAAATCATTTACCAGGTAGACTGCTCTTAGAGGGTGGATCACAAATATTCACTCCCTGTGCCTCTCCTTCTTGATGATTGTCTTTCTCCATGATACCATCCCAGTCACTGGAAGCACAAAACAAGCCTTGTATGAATAAACAATTCTAATACGCAGCTTTCTAACTAATTATACGTATTTCAGTGGTTGTAGCTGAACTCTGAGACAGCATGCTCCTCACTCTCTATGAATAGGAGCACTCATACTGGACCAGTGGTGTGATCACATGATAACAGAGGATAACTGGTTACAGGAGTGAATTACAACTCCAAGATACCGAACAGACTGTGGAATTGAAGACTGATTACAACTTCCAGCAGCCTGGCTAATATAACACTACAGATAAACTGCAGTCGGTTAGACGATGAGACGAAAGTAATTGTTATTTGACCACCAGAGCAAGGGAGCTAACGTTTGTTTAATAATAGCTTAAGTTACTTATAAAGCTAATGGTAGCTTGTCTGCCAACACGGTCGTCGTCAAGAAAGCTCACTTTTCCGGTTTGACTGTGAAATCCGATGCAACTCAGTAAATGTTGAATGTAGTTAGTTGCATGGCTAACATTGCCTGCTAGCAAGCAACACACAGAGATCAATTTCATGGCCTTGGCTTAACAGTGAGCATGCAAGAAATCGTGGTCAACTAAAATTAGACACGGAAAGACAAAGAATTAAACTTACAATGTTGTACCGTCGAAACGCTGAGTCGAATATCTAATTCGTTACATTAGCTTTCGTCGGCAGCCCGGTTGCAAACAAGCTGTCAAGAATGAGAAGCAGAAAACAAATTTTCCTCTTACCACAGCAGACATCCGGAATCACTGATGACAAGCTCAGCTGACCAATCAGGCTGCTCGGTGGCTACGACTAGTCCCGCCCCTTAAGGTAAGTTCCAAACAGCCAATACGCACTGCGTGTGTCGGTAACGCACATTTTAGCTGGGTAAGCTAAGTGCACAAAGTGTTTTGGGACAAAGTAGTGATTTGTTCAAACGTATTGAACATACTTTGTTACTAGGAAACATGTACAAAATGGTATCGCTTTTTATAATAAAACAGCAATTGCCACTTGCTTTTCAGCGAAGGAATTTTGACATGTAGCTATCTTAAGTAGCCGCTTTTACTTACTTCCTGCGGGAGCGTGGGGAGAAAATCCAATGCTATTTTTTTTACCTGTTCTCCCACAGCAGGTTGGGTCTTAAGCGGTGTTTTCGACGTCGTACAGATGTCTACTGTCTGTCAGGAATAATAAAATGTTTCCCTGGGGCGACAGTAACATTTAAATCAAATGTTTGCAGACGGCACCGGCTGCTAACGTTACTGCCCCGGACACTGCTAGCGTGGAAATGCTGGATTTAAACGTTAGCACCGGGCAAGCATCCTATCATTCCTGACGGACAGTAAACTAATGTGGGGTCACGAAAATGCAGCTGTAGATGTAACGCACTGCAGGGTAACCGTTAAAAAGTAGCGTTTAGATAGTTACCCCAAGGTTTGCGTAAAGAGAGCTGTGTGAGTGTTAAACTCACAAATGGTGCTACGAGCTAAATTACTCATTTGTGCTGGTAGTAGCCTTCGTTTCAGTTGCAAAACGTAGCAAATTGTGGGGTATATTGTAGACACATAAATAGGTTTGTGTAGCAATAATAAATATTTATAGTCTACCTAAAGAATATTCATAACACTATTTGAGGGACGCTAGTCGTTGCGAGCTATCTGGGCTGCGCAACGTAACCTGCGTCATCTCCGATTCTTCAATCCTCGTCGCTGATACGAACATCGTAACGGTAGAGACCAGGATGTCGTACGTTACCTAGCCTGGGCGATGTTTTTAACATTACCCACCGGATAAAGAGCCTCACCTCATTGATTTAATTGTATCTGAATAATCGGACGCTATGGAGGAGCCGTGGGATTTTGAGTTTTTTTCCCGCATCGCTGACAGCTGCTTGTCGTTCCTCTCCGAATTTGTTGACGACTGGCTCGCCAACGACATGAGAGTCTCAATATTCAAAATCTTACTCAGCTGGTTAATTTTTAGTCTTATCGCAATTCATTTTGCGTGGAAAGTCTACGGGAATACAGTGAACGATATGTATTATCGACAGGGTGAGTTTTCTTCGACCATATCCGTATCACTTGCTAAACTAGAGCTAGCCATGTTGGCTTCATCTCTGTCTGTGTTGATGTTCAGGGACTGGACAGAACGGAGGCACGCCTGACACAGCACCTCACCTGAGTGGATGGTAGGTGTCCGATTATCTATGTCGCTTCAAACAAGTAAATAATAAAAATACGCTCCTCACTCTCTCTCTCTCTAGAGCTTCAGCTTGGATAGGTCATCATTAGCGCAACAGTTGCTAGACTTAGAGTCTTGGTCCGGGGGTTCTATAATGCGTGCTTTCGGATTGATTGGGCATCCAGAGAGACGTTTAAAAGAAGTTTAGAATAGGTTTCTAAATGTTTTATTGTAATGCAACAAACATTTTTTTGTTAGTGATGTCATTCTGTTATTCTTGCAGGGAAAGCAGAGCAGGAGAGCCCCCGAAGACTCATCGAGATTAACAGGACAATGATGTTGGATTTTGGACTTAATCCAAATTAGAGATGGACAGTTTATATCTCCCAGAGACCTTGAATGCAGCATCGTGTTTTTTTGACAATAAAGCTTCATCAGTACATTCAAGATGTGTGCAGCTTCAGGTGACTGCCCAGAGAAACATCACTTTTTATGCATACCAACAGTGACACACTGATATCCACTAAATTAACTAGCCTACAGCGCTGTGATATTTATTTTGGCCTGTTAACATTGGTCATTGAGCAGGACCCGACCTAAAAAGGCTTCAGTACAGGTTTGTGTGTAAATGAAAGGTGCTTTAAGAACACTGTTTTGATAGCAGATGTGGAATTTTCCATTCTGACCGTGAGCAAGAAAAAATAATTGCGACTATTTGAATGATGTATGGAAGGAAAAAGTATCTTTCAAGACGGGGCACACATGATCATGTGGTTGTTTTTAAATGGTGATCCTTTATTGCATCAACAGGAGTAAGTGAATGATGTGCATGTGCCTAGTTATTAGAAAGATTCCCTGATTTGCCTGCACTTTTAACAAGTTTTTCTGACATCTCAGGAGGATCATGTGCACTTAATGGGAGATACAGTGCCTTTCTAAAGTTTTCACCCACCATTGGCTTTTACATGTTTCATTCATTTTGTTACTGTCAGTGAAAACAAATCTCTACAAAATTATCAAAATTAGGTACACATGAAAAAAAAAAAAAAGATTCAACCCTGATCGTGACACAAGTAAAGTCCACTGTGTAATCAAGGTGTGACAGATGAGTTTACAGTGTGTGTCTGAAAGGACCAAATGCTGGTTACTCAAAAGTGCTTAGAACATTAGCAAAGAAGAATGGGTAAAGATATTGCAATGTTGAGGTATGCAAAGCTAAAACCAACCTGACCAAATTGAGTAGACTCAAGGATTTATTTGCTGCCAAAGGTGCCTCTTTACTTGAGGTCAAATTAGTTTTTTGTGTGTCAGTTAGTTAAATCCACTGTGACTTAATGTTAAATCATAAAACATGGAAAAGTCAAAGGCAGGTGGGATTCTGTGTGCATTGTATGAGCTTTACAGGTTGTTACGATAACTAACAAGTTAAATATCTGTTATAATGGTAAAGACAAATCTGTTGTACAAGATAGTGTATTCCAGTGTGTATTTACAGATATGTTTGATGATGTGCATAGTCCTTGTGACATGAACTGACAAAATCGTCAGCATATTTTAAGTTCCTTCTTGAAGAGACCAGCAGCAAGACTGGAAGATAATACAACTGCCAGTTTTGCCCAAATAGCTTGGCTGATATTAAATTTGTTGTGCTTGAAAATACTGATGTCATTGACGTCTCTAATTGCCATAGAGCTGGGCTGTTTTTTGCAGTGATTTAAAGAAAGTCACCAAGTCCACTAAGCTTTTTGTTCCTTGCCTAAACCTTATTGCTGAAAAAAAAACAAAGACATTCTTTTTTTATTTCATCCCTGTCTTATACTTTGTGGTCATTCGAATTTACAAATATATTTGGGCCAAAAATGTCTGTGTACAGTTGAAAAAAACAGGTAGTACAATACCAAGTCCGATAATCAGATAGAGCACTTTATTCATCCACAACCACCGGACTGAAATCATTTTATTTTGTGTGCTTTGGAATTATCTAATGGTAATGGGAATTGGTGGGATAAGTAGCATGTGTACATCCATCACATTAGTGCAGGTTAGGCCAGGTACAAGTAAGCGCTGCCCAGCAGAAAGATGTGTAAAAAAAGTGTAAGAATCATTGTTCGTAAGGAAGTTGTCGATGTCCAGCCCCTGTGCTTGTGCCTCCTCATACAAGCCCCCATCAGTAATGGCCCCAGCTGCCTCAGTGGGTCCATCCTGACCATCAGTTCCACCACTCAGGAAGACAGGACCATTAGGAGGGAGCTCCAGGCCTCTCAACTCTAGTCCCACTCGCAGAGCTAGCTCCTGGTTTCGACCACCTCGACCCTTGCCCGTCAGCGCCACTGTGGGCTCGCCTCCAGCTAACAGACACGTGGCACCCCATCCTTCCGTACGCCCTTCACCCAAGACCTGCATGGTACGGCAGAGGTCCCAGCTCTCCACTCCAACTTCGGGCCCCAACCTCAGCACCTCGGCGGCGATCTCTGGAGGAGGCTCCTCTCGAGAACAGGCAAAGCGTGCCAGGAGGCCATAAAGTCTGGAGACTGATCTTACATCACCACACACTCCTGGTGCCAGCACAACAGGGCGGAAACCCAGCTCTCGAGCCTTGCGACCAGCGAACGTGAGGGCAATGCTGTTGGAGCCAATCACAACGTTGAGAACCTCAACGTGTCCTGATGTATTAGATTCCTCCATATTCTTCCTCCGCTGAGGACTTGGTCTCCCAAGGACTTCTTTTACTGAGGCTGGTAGAGAGTTCAACAGTTTGTAACGTTCAAGGACTGACAAAACCTCTTCAGGCCACACCTCACTCCACACTGTGGGGCCGCTGGCTATCAAGTCCAGAGGGTCCCCGATTACATCGGACAATATCAGTGCAACCACCTGTGAAGAAGTGCAATGCTGGAATGAGTTCACCCCTACAATAATAAGGTGTTCAGTCAATCAGAGTACAGTATGTTACCTGGGCAGGGTGAGCACAACATGCAAGCCCTCCACCCTTTAAGAAAGACAGGGCGCGTCGCACAGTGTTCAGCTCTTGGATGGTGGAACCAGCAGCTGCAAGTTTGCGGGTAACATCCTGTTTCTCTTGCAATGAGATCGGTGGGATGGGTGCAGGTAATAGTGCAGAGCCTCCACCTAGACACAGTTTGATCACCTTGTAATAAGAGATTTACATTTCATTTAGTAAAGAAAAGGCAACAAGAGAACACGTATCTTTACCTGAAATCAGCACAAGCAGCAGGTCTTTCTCAGTCAGCTCACTGGCCAACTGCTTGATCCCTTCAGCTGCCTTCTGGGCATCAGCGTCAGGCAAGTTGTGTCTAGCTCCCTCCATTACTTTGATGCGACTGTTTTCTTTTAACAACAGATGGCTGTGATGGAAGTGAGACATTTTATTATGCTGCTTAATCTTATTTTATGTGTAATACTTTTAAGTTGTTTACAGCCTAAGGCTTTTGCTTACTCTTTCCCATGCTGCTGTAATGTCTGCTGAATCCCATGCGGCACGCTTATTACTCCTTTCACCAAGTGATCCCCAACAATCCTCTCCGCCTCTGCAGCCATACCCAGTACAGCTTTTCCAAAGCCCACCAAGTACAGGTTGTGTTTGAGTGTGAATTTGTGACGATCGATAATGACTGAGTCCTCCTTGCGCTCTATACTCTGCCGGACCACAGTGTCCGGCTGCACAGCTTCCACTGCAGCTGCAAACACACCACGTGCCCGTGAGTCCATTGACATTTTGCACAACATAGGTTTTCTCCTGCCCACGAGGGCCAAAAAAGGCTGAGGCCGGAACAGGGAGAGAACACGGGCCATGGACAGTTCAGTGGGTCTGAGCAGAAATTACCTGAAAGATGAACAATTCCAGTCAATGTTTAGAAAGACAGTTGCCACAAAAAGCATGTTATTTTAAAAAGACTACACATATATAATATGACAATGTGCAGAGAGGAAAAGGTCACATTTTCTACAGTTATTCACAAATATTGTTTGACGGTTAAAAGGCCACTTTTACCTCTCAAATAAATGTTGAAGAACAAGAAGTTTAAGTGTATTTTAAGTTATACATCATTGTACACACTAACCTTCTCCAAATAACTATAACATTTTTGCAGTTGTAACTGAAAGCATGGACTCAGTAATCAGTGTCAGAGGTCACTGCTGGATTGCATGTGATTGAAGTAGTGAGTAAAAAAGTAAAATTCTATCAAAGTGAGGTACTGGCACAACTTAACCGACAAGCACGGTGCATTGCAGTCTATGATGATATACTGATGTTTGCAGTAAAGCAAAAAATCTAACAGCACATGGGTCAAATCCAAACCAAAAATATCTGGCTGTGATCACAAGAAACCTGTACTTAAATGGTAATATCATACTACAAGTCAATAAGTAGTTAATACTTTGTACAGTCTTTCCACTGATTGGTAGCTCTGTTAAAATCTCAGCCGTGTTTATATCTGAAGTTATCTGTTAGCTTTCATTTAAACCACTGCCTCCTTTTTTGTGTATATATCAACCAAAACCTTACATGGATGACAGCTGTTATCATCCTAAGTCAGTTGCACATTTCCCTGTAAAGCTCGTGACTCTGAGGCTGCCTACCTGTGAATGTTGTAATGGAATTTAAAGCCTGTGGATTCCTGTGTGATCCAGCTCGGCGGTCAGGCAGTGTAGCAATGATCTGACCAGAGACTGACTGGAGTTGTGTACCCTGTGTGTAATGATTGACTTGAATGGACGGCAGGACACATCACTGACCACCCAGCTGTGCATTTGTCTGTAGGCCTGTAGGTGTTTGACACAAAAGGGGTGAAATCCACGAGCATAGTATCTGACAGACTTTGGAGCCATTCGTGCTGCGGCACAGCTCAAAGGGTGTGCAGCCCTAAAGCTGGTTTACACTGAATTTGAGCGCAGGTCACAAGTCTTGTTTTCTCTAAGTTGTGAAGAGACCCGCATTCATGCTCCATTGGAAAACCATACATGTCAATGAGGCATGCAAAGCCTAAGTTTGCATTGCACTTGTAGAAATGGCAGGAAGTCAAGCAAATTATATTTGATGTAACATTTTAGTACTGAGGATTCATTTATCAGCCAGTGGTAGGCCTACCATCAAAAACTTTGACATTGACATTCAGGTCATAAATTAATTAATTAATTAATTAACACATACCCTTCACGAAATAGCAGGTAATAATGTTGGCAGGTGTTGTATGAGCGCTTAACACTTATTTTCAGACTCTCAAGATGATAAAAACGTATCAAGGTGACGTTTACAGGTCAAAATCACACCGGCTGTGGTCAAAATGGAGGCTAAAGTTGAATCGAACTGATATGGATTCTATTTTTAATCGACCGGGGCCTGAACCTTTGTTACGTTTCATGAGCCCGAATGTGTACGTTACCGTGGTTACCGTCGGGCTTTTACACTATCACTACACTCTTTACATTTAACAAGGACACACGGGCTGCTGACATAACAGCTGAAAGTTGCTTCATACCTCAGACCTTCCTTTCTGTGAGGACAAAACTCCTGCTGTGGTTTCTTCATTCACTTCGCTTGCGTCCATTTTGCTGTTTTCACAAAAAAAAAAACTAGAAGGTAGCAAAACATAAAGCGGGCTGACAAACACAAGCTGCTAAATGTCTGGACCAGAGGGAGGGGCAGCTTTCAGATAGACAAATAAAATGAAAGCATGCTCAAAAGAGAGAAATCAGTTGGGTGCGGGTGACAGTCGAGAGTAAAATACAAGTATAACCTCAACTTGCCTCTGTGAGTAGATTTTTGTATTTTTAAATCACTGTATTGGGTAATAACGCTATTGTTGTTTCTCTTTAGTCTATGCTTTGGACCGTAGAACTGCCTCGCACACAGATTATGGGCAACAAGACATTATCGCGATAGCAGGCGGTTTCCGACCAATGCGCGCGTCAGATGATATGCGCGTCACCGACGTGGCGAAGGCGGTGCTTTTCCCTCAGTCATCACTCCAGTGGAGCTCAAGTATCACAGGCGGGCTTTCGTCGCTGGTTCCGAAGTATACTTCTTAAAAAAAAGACAAAAAAGAACTGTTAGCACCATTGCAGTTCATATATAACAACGAAGCACGAATTATTATAAGTGGCATCTGTAATCCGATTTAAAGTAAAGCGAGGGCCTGCTTCCCCTCAAACACAGACAGGCCACCATGAAGCTGACGGACAATGTGCTTCGGAGCTTCAGAGTTGCTAAGGTGTTTCGAGAAAATTCAGACAAAATTAATTGCTTCGATTTCAGTTCAAACGGAGAAACAATTATTTCCAGCAGCGACGACGATTCCTTAGTCTTGTACGACTGCCAAGAGGGAAAGTAAGAGCGTTTATTTAATCGTATTGTTTTTAACGTTAGCTACATGCTATGCTAGCTAGCGAGGCCTGCTGCTCTGCGAGAATTGCAGCAATTTATTGAATCATATGTAAGATTTCTGTAAATGCATACAGTTTGAAAACACCTAAAAAATGTATTCTGTCGTTTTCTGGTGTCTAAGTTTATGTGCTTGTAAGTAATATACTTTTTGTCCATCAAATAGTTAGAAGTATACTACAATCTTAAAATCAAGGAGTTGTACAGTAAAATAGGCTAGTAGTAGTTACGCATGTTTGAGTTGAGTTTAAACTTTACATGGTGTAAATAATGAAATTATCAATCGAATCTATCAATGTTTTTTATTAATAGGCCAACATTTCAAATAGTGCTGAAACGATTTGTTGATCCACAGAATATCAATCGCCAATCATTTTGGTAATTAGGTAATTGATTAAGTCAATTTTCTTGTAAAACATTTGCTGGTTTCAGCTGCTTAAATGTGAACATTTGCTTCCTCTCATTTTTTATATTGTACTATTACGTACATTGAGTATCTTAGGGGTTTATAGTTTTGGATGACCCAAACAAGCAGTAGAACCCAATAATGGACTCAATTGCTAGCTACACCCCTTCAGTAATCTGTCAGTATGTATCTGATTTATAGGTTAAATTACAAATTCACATCATTAAGTGGCACACGTCAAAGCAGTGTATTAAAATTGCTGACCAGCAGCCAGATATTCTCAGTATTCAGTACGTGAAAATTCAAAACAAAGAAAAAGCAAATATCTCTGAGGCTGTAACTTGGATGTGTTTGGTATTTTTGGTGAAAAAATGGCAAGTAGTAATTATTAAAAGACGACTAGATTATTTGTCAGCACGGATTAATATATTTTAGTGATTCAAATGCTTTTTTTTATGGCAGACCCAAGAGGACTCTCTACAGTAAAAAGTATGGTGTGGATCTGATCAGGTACACGCATGCGGCAAACACTGTGGTCTACAGTTCCAACAAAATCGATGGTATGTTTATGCACAAATACTTGTCTTATTCACTCAGTTTAATTGCTTCATGGTAATGCAGGAGAAGATGGCATTTAAGTTATATGTCAGTATTGGCTTAATCAAAATACCAAACATTGATTTGTCTTGACATTTCGGCTTCACCAGCAGTACGATATGTTTCACTGGCTGGACTGTTGAGACATGTTTACAGGATGCCATACCCCTGTGGACCACTGCTGGGTCTTTGGGGACACGCTGCTCACTTTGGTCTGAGGTAGTTGTTTGTACAGTTTGAGGGTCTGTGATTCTGCCCCATACAGGAGCTAACTGTACAAATGACTGCCTTGCCCACGGTTGAGTCAACTCGTCAGACCTGCCTGGAATCAATTACATGTTTGGATGCCAGCTTTTAGTTTTATTTTTAATTTTTTGCCGTTGCTGGTCATGTTTGATGTAAGATTATGTAATTTGGTTGTTTTGTCGTTTATTCTTGAAGATACAATCCGGTACTTGTCGCTTCATGACAACAAATACATCCGCTACTTTCCTGGGCACAACAAAAGGTAAGGACCGGATATATGCTGTTCTGTCTGTACCTTGAATTGATGTTAAGAGTTGAGTTGGAATTCCCTGTGTTCTCATATTTCCTTGTTTGTTTTTTGTGCGCGTGACCAGAGTGACGTCTCTCTCCATGTCTCCTGTGGACGACACATTTATTTCCGGCTCATTAGACAAAACAATTAGACTGTGGGATTTGCGATCGCCTAACTGCCAGGTTGAGTACCTTATTTGTTGTAATTTTGGTGAGCATCTATTGGTGTTGCACTAATAGGTAATTATTGCTTTGAAAGGGGGATAATACAGTTACTGACCTCCTCTTGTCATCCATCAATTTTAGGGTCTGATGCACCTACAGGGGAAGCCAGTGTGCTCATTCGATCCAGAGGGCCTCATTTTTGCTTCTGGAATAAATTCAGAGATGGTAAAACTTTATGATCTGCGGTCGTTTGACAAGGTAAGTGTTTGTTTGTCTGTGTGTGGGACCATTCATGATGTATATTTGTGTAATATCTAAAGTAAATATGTTTAATTTAATTAGAAATATTCATGAATCCTCTTGTCAACAGGGTCCCTTCGCAACTTTTAAGCTTCAGTATGACCGGACGTGCGAGTGGACAGGACTCAAGTTTAGCAACGATGGAAAACTCATCCTTCTTTCTACTAATGGCGGAGCCCTTCGCATCTTAGATGCTTTCAAGGGTGTTGTGCTACATTCCTTTGGGGTAAGAGACAACTCATCGTCACTTCCCAACAAACTGTTTACTGTTGCAAGTAGGCCTGGGCGATAAAACGATGGCAAAAGACACTTGAGCAACAGCGACAAGAAAATTGTTGTGTAAAATAATTGATAGTTTCGCTTAAATGCAAACCGCCATGGAAGCGCATAACTTATGAGCCCTGGCTCAAACAGCCAATCATTTAACAGGTGTGTTGATTGGTTCCACCATCGATATGTGACACAACTTTCACAGGAAGTTGTGTCACATACAACCTTCAGAAATGAGTGCAGATGGTGAGGAAATTGCTAATAAAAAAAGAACAGGTCTTAAAAATAGGTCATTAAAAATGATCAATAATTATTGATATTGACTGAAATGAAACATTGTGTCGTTATACATTTTTCAGCAGTACCACCCAGCCCTGGTTCGCAATACTAATGTGCACAAAAAAATTGCTCATGGATGCTGTTGTTCATTCACCCACAGGGCTACAACAACAGCAAAGGTGTAACACTGGAGGCATCGTTCACTCCAGATTCTCAGTTTGTTATGATTGGTAAGTTTAAGGTCGCTCTTTCTCTTTTTGCCTCAGGGTTGGAAATAGATTCAGACATTATTTTATAGAAGGAACACCACCCAAATGTCTTCTTTCACAAGCACTAAAAGCCCCAGTTCAATTGATTTTGAATTATACTAAAGGCAAACAGAGACAAGCAAATGGTAGGAATGGCCCGAAGTACACAAATCAGTTCCTAAATCGTAGTGATGCTGCTCAGCAAACATTCTGCATATTAAAACTAAATGTTTTTGTGGTCAGTGTTATAACAGAAGGCCAATCAATCTGACACGTCTCACAAATACTATTCTTTTCGTTTTTTGTTTTTTTTTAAATGCAGGACTTATCCATTACATAACAGACGGTCATATTTATATCAAATGTTTGTTTTTGTTTGTGTATTTCAGGCTCAGAGGACGGAAAGATCCACGTGTGGAATGCAGAGAGCGGTATGAAGGTGGCTTTATTAGACGGGAAGCACACGGGACCGATTACCTGCCTGCAGTTCAACCCAAAATTCATGACGTTTGCAAGTGCCTGCTCCAACATGGTGAGTGGAGGCGGTAGTGTGGACTAAAAGGGTTACTGAAGTGGATTTCTCAATCATTACTTTTTGAAGCTGCATTCGGTGGGTTTAGTAGTTTTAGGGGAATTTAGTACCAATAACATGTTTATGTATTGTGATGTCACTAAACTGAGCATTTCTTGGACTTAACTTTCACATAATCACATAGTGGGAATAGAAAGCAAGACAACGGAAAGTAAACTGGATATACTTTATTTGGTTTGAGTAAAAGACAAACTGAGAAACCACCGTGGTTATGCATGCACACTAAAAAGCCACAGTGTGACTAAACATTCTGAACGCTTTCCCATTTTTCAGGCGTTCTGGCTCCCCACCATCGATGACTGAAGACCACAAAGCGAGGGCTTCTGTTGAAGACCAAAGTCAAAGTGACCAGCAGGGGTCAGCACAGCCCCCTCAGTGTAAATTTCACAGGAAGTGCAGCCCACTAAATTCAAATTGTAAATAAGTAGTTTGCAGAAATAGATCATTTGTCTATCCTTCTTTTTATATTTGTATTTAACATTAAACCATTCCTTTGTAAGATGTTGGATATGTCAACTTTATTGTGTTGTGATGTGTGTACATCCGTATTCCACAAGTCACTGAGAGAATGTTGAAAAGATTTTTATTTTTTTTTAATGAATGAATCCATCCAAACTTACTGAAATGTGTTTTTCTTTTTGTCCTAATCACTTTGGTATCAGTTAAAAAAGTCAGTTTAAAGTTTTCAAAACCCCAAGATGATATAGTGAACGTTATAGAGCGTCTTTGCTATATGAGTCACTTTAGATTAGATAGATATAGAAACCCTAAATATCAGTTTTATATTTGGATCAGAGATTTGGAAAGTGGTGTTATGGTCAGGTGACAGCAAAAACATCTTACACAATCTGTTGACCACAACAGTTGTCATGTGCGGGTTAAGTTGAGAGGTCGCCAAGTTGGGTAAACCTTCAAGCAATATGCTCCTGTGGATCAAATGTGGCTCCTTTTTAATGAAGCTGCTGCTTTTTCCTCCTCCGGCCAAAACATTATGATTTGTAATTCATACAGAGCACAGTATTGGTGTTTTTGCTCAAACAATACATGGTGAAATAGAAATTAGATGTCCATGGTGAAACAATAGTTCAGTGCTGGCCTGACTGCCACAGAGGTTTAATAAGTGGCATCCTACGAATAACTTGATTGTGACAATACATCACAGACTTCTATTGTTCATGGCTCAGAGGTTGGTAATTAGGTTTACAAGTCACCATCTTTACTGTAGGTCCTGGTGTGTGTGTGTGTGTGTGAGAGTGAGTGGGGGTTTCACAGGCCAGTGCCCAGGTCTGGACAGTCAGCCAGTGGGAGCTAAATTTGGGAGAGGGGTGATCAGGTTTCCTCACTGTGTGCACATGATACTGTCCTAGTTACTTGAGCAATGTCCCTCCTCACACTGTCACACTCTCTCAACGAGTCCAGACACACTCAGCGACCCTCTTCTTCAGTAGTCAGAACAGCACTTAGTCACATCTTAAGTATTGGACGTTTTTTACAATCAGCTCCTTTGGTTGGATTTTAGTGTCTCTTGACAGCACTGAATATTTGAGCCTGGTGCCGTGGAGCTCCAGTCCCGTCTATTGCTTCTTCCCCGTCTCTCAACACCCCTGCTACAGCGCTTGGCGGGAGGAAGAGACTGCTGACCCGCCATGTTTCTCGCACTAGTGGTGACGCCAGAGCTGAGGGAGTTCCTGGCCAGGGCAAGAGGGGGAGCAGTGCGCCTTATCAAGGTGTGCATCCTAGATGGTGAGTGACCGAGGACACTGGACGGTGGAGCAGTGAAAAAATGGGGGTGAGCTGGCCCTCAGTGAGATGGGATGTAAAATATAAATCATCCATGATATTAGTTTTGTGTGTCACCATTTTTTTAAAGTTAGTTCAAGTTAGTTCATTTAATTTGTAGTATGTGGTAGGTGGATTGCTTAAAATCTGTGCAAAAACATCTTACACAATCTGTTGGGCAATCTTCCAGAGCTTGTCACTTAAGAAATTGTCACTCCACAAAAGTCATCTGGAAAAATAAGTTCTTTACGCAACGATGCATTCTCTATGACAGTAATTCCCAATGTTTATGAGGTTGTGGCCGCTTAAAATGAAACAATGTCTACCTGTGACCACTAATCACATGCTATGGTCTTTGTATGGACATGAGTAGTTCAATCAAAGAGATGTTTTTCCTTTTTGGGATTTCCAGAGGCCTAAAGAGGTGAAAGTGTTTCACAAGAAAAAAGCAAAAATAGAAAAGAAAATCATAAATGTTAAACATTGAGGAAGAGATTTTCCTTTCTTATCCCTTTAATCTTCTGTGGCTTCTCAGATTTGTCTTGGGACCCTTTGAAGGAGTCCTGAGCCCTTAGGTTGGAAACCACTACTTTATATTATATACTATACCTAAAACATGGCTGCAGTGGCCTCTCGTGGTTCAAAAAAAGATTTACAACCAGCCTTTTTTATAAGCTTGAAACTATTTGGTCTTAAACTACAGACTAGTCCGACCTGGGGGTCAGGACCCTCACAAGGGGTCGTGGGATGAATCTAAGTGGCGATTATCTGGGTAGGAAATATTAAAATACAATATTCTATACAAAATTAGGTTTATTTAGGTTAAGTCTCTTTTATAATTTTTGCTTTTTAAAGTTCCATTTAGTTTTTACTAAATGTATTCACATGCAGAAAATCACTTTAATCTCTCCCCAGTTGGAGCTTCTCGTGTTACAGAGCCGAGCATTTGTTTTTGTGAAGAATAAATTACTTTGACAAACCCAAAAGGTTGTTTTCCACCCCCTAACGGCAGTTCTAAAAAACTCTTGGATGAACTTTATTCTGTTTGCTGCAGATACAAAAGATGTTTAACCCGTTTCTCAGTTGTGATTGTATTTCCTAATGCAGGTAGCCCGGAATAATAATACAAATAATACAATGTAACATCAGTTTAGACAAATATAACTGATTGTTTCTAAAATGTTGTTTCCCATCATAAAAATTGAGCAAGTACATATGTTATTTCCCGCTGCCATCTTTGTTTGGATTGGAAACAATCTGAGAAACGTGTTAAAATTCTTTATTGTGCGGGTGACAGAATATTATTTCATCCAGATTGTTAAATAATACATTCAAAGCAGCAGTAAGTGTTGTTATACAACCTTCTGGGTTTCTCAGAGATCACTGGGTTTCTTTTTTTTTTCTAAATTGTCATGGAAATACATGAGAGGCAGAAACTGGGGCTGCCTTGAAGAGTCATTTTCAATTCTTAGTTTGTTTCACATGAGTGAGAATTGGGTCGAGTCATCACAAGTAGACACAGTGTCATATTAAGTGGTCCCGGACAAAACAAGAATGGTTGGTAAACCACTGCTTCTAGGAAAAGAAGACTGCTTCAGCTGTGTGAGAACAGACATTCAGTATGTCAGCTGAGCAGTCTGAAGAAGTCAGTCAGTGAGGCAATACGTTTGTAGGTGGCAGAATGTGGAGGTGGACTGATATGTTCATGAGGTGTTTATATCTTGTTTTGGTATCTGACCAGCTGTAATCTGATTCATGACTTGTTGATGCTATCTTTGTGCCTATCATATTAAATGTTTGGTCTCATATTTGGAGTCTTGATGTCAAAAGAGACGAGCTTGGTGCCACGGAGACAGTGTCAGCCCTGTTTTACTTCCTTACTGAAGCACATTTTGAACCACATGTGACTGGACATGGTTGCGTGCTGCTGCTGCTGCTGTTGCTGCTGCTGCCGCCCAGTAACACACTCATGTTCGTTCCAATGTCAAAAGAGAAATAAGAACCATCAGGCCCGTTTCACCACCGCTGGCTTGGTATGCCACCTGGTAGCATATGTTCCATTATTATATTACTTTACTTTTTAAAATTCAAGGAAAAAGGACAACAGGCCTAATGTGAGTCATTTACATACAGTTTAATATTAACATGGACCGATAAAGACAGGGACTAAGAGAGAATGGCTGATGGAAAGTATGTGTGTGCTAAGCTGGAATGTGTTGTGCCCCAGAATAGAAACATGCCCGAGAGACAGTCAGGAAATCCCCCTGCACCCCACAAGGACATCAGACTTTACGTGTATGTTTTGTGTACTTAATGATTTCATTTGTCAGCTTCGGTAAGAGATTCAGCCTCATCCAATCAGAAATTCATCTGGTAATATTTTCTGATTCAGAGGTTTGTCTTTGCCTCCTTTCACCACAGAACATGGAGCAAACAATGAGAGCAACAACAGCGAGACATCAGGGACTCTCAGGTTTTCAGACTGACTTTAGCTAAGTGAGTTTACACATGAAGCGGTGAGCAATGGCACTCTGTTGATGGTTGGTCCTGGAGATGAAAGTCGAGAAATATTTTGATAATCAAACAAAAAATGCCAAACTTTCTCAGGTTCTAGTTTCTCAATTGTGAAGATGTGTTGCTTTTTTTTGTTTTATAACACTATAAATTCAATACTGTAGACAAAACAAAAATATTTGAAGATGTCACCTTGGACATGTTTCATTATTTTCTGGCATTTTATAAACCAAGCAATTCATTTTATTAATTAAAAAAAATCCGCCGTTTAATCAATAATGAAAGTAATTGTTAGTAGCAGCCCTAGATCAAAATTAAAAGGGACGAGGGTTGATAACACTATTTTCTTCTGGTGTTTTTTTATTTTTTATTTGTATCCCAACATTAAATATATAATATCTGTGTTTATACTGTACTTATAAATAAAATACTGTATATGGTAGAGATCATGTATAAGGTCAAATAGAAATGACTACCTGAAAGTGTCCAAAAGTTGTAGAAAAAATCCGTTTGAGTTGAGGGGAATATATGCATGATCAAGAAACAAAGGCTCGGTACCACTGTCAAACATCAGTCAAAGCAGTGAAAATGTGTAGCACATTAAGGTTTTAAGTGAATTAATTAACAAATATCAAGATATGATAGAGTTGGGAATATGAAGTAAAATTCTGTCTTGTGTTACTTTTTTAACATTAAATATATTGTGTATTGTATAAATAGCTCAATAATCAGAATCTTCAGCCAACTTTTTTTTGGTCTGTATGCTATCAATTGTTCTTTACCGTTCTGTTTTGATGGAAGTTATTGCCTTTTTATGTTTGCTTATTTCTTTTATGCTAAATTGTTTGTGTAATTAGTAACAGACCAGGATATATTTAATTTTTATAAATTATAAAGACACCAGATGGCACATTACATTGCAGCATGTATAAGCAAGCTAATAAGTATCTTACACATTATAACATATATAATGATAAGTATAACTTGAGAGCAACCTCGACATCATACACCTGTTTTTTTTATAATAAAACTGCAATAATCCTTTTACATGTAAATGAAAAATGACCGTGACTGTAGACTATTCTATCGTCTAACTTCTACTATATGTGTCAATGTGCTCTGCAAAGGGCATGCTACATATAGGAGAGGTAAGGTATGTGATGAGTACTGGTCTGATTTTCAGAGCAGCTGGTGCTGGGGGCCTACAGAGAGCCGGAAAAGAGCTGGGACCAGGATTATGATCACTTTCTGCTTCCTCTCCTGGATGACCAGGAGCCGTGCTACGTACTTTACCGCCTCGACTCCCAGAATGCACAGGGCTACGAGTGGATCTTCATATCATGGTCTCCTGATCAGTCTCCAGTATGTCATACCACATAATCTTCATTCGGCACCAACTACCGAAGTTACATACATACATACACACATTACTGTTGAAAGGGTAAAGCTTTAAACACGTGTCAAGAAACTTAAAGGAGAAATCCATCAATTTAGCATTACTTGTAGATATACTGGGGGACTTGCAAAAGTCATATTCAAAAAGTGGTCAAAATCAAAGCAGCAGATGCACTAGTGTCCTGACTTTTGGTTCCTAGCACCATTATATTTTGAAGATATTTTGGAACCAAAAAAGTCCTGCACACCGTCAATGGAAAAATACATACAGGCTAAAAGCATTAGTACCATATGTATGTAAACAAGCCATCTGAGGGCACCAACAGAACCTCCCAGGATCCAAACACATTAAGGTCAATGGTAGAGGTGTACCATGTTTAAAGGCTGAGTCCTTACCTTTGCTGCACATCATCTTCTCTCTCCCCTGCCTTTCCTGTCTCTCTCTATTGTCCAGTCAAAATAAAGAGAAACACCAAAGAAAAGTTCACAAATAATCAATGTAACTACATAGTTATAGGGTATTATTCAGTACAATCATTCTTATACATGGCTTAATCAAATAGACACAAAACCACAGAAAGATATAATAATTAACCAAATGTCAAAGGATGTATATGTATCTTATTATAGAGCATTGTATTAGGCCTACTAAAATGGTCAAAAGTAGGCAGTTTGATAGTATTATGAAAATAGTTACTGTAGGTTAAAAAACAAAGAAAATGTTTGTCTATCTGTGAAAATGTAAGTCTTATGTATAGGACTAGGTTAGAGGTTAAATGGGTATAAAAAGGGCCCCACCCTTAATCATAAGAAGAAACTTAACTTACATGGATCCTGTGTCAGAAATGCTGGATCCTACATTTCACACAATGCAATTTAATAGCACCTTTCGTTAGACTAATACCTGCCTGGTGTCTTTCAAACCCCACACTCAGAGTTTGTAACACAGGTTTTTCAAATACTTGTAATCTCAAACACAATCTGAGATAACTGATGACACCACCGAGGTTATGAGGGTCAAGGTGTTTATAAGCATTGTAGCAATTATTTCCTAAAAACAGTTTTCACCTGACAGCAACGTGTACACAAACAGTACAGACATTTTCCCCTCTGTTGGTTGCAGGTGAAACAAAAGATGTTGTATGCTGCCACCCGTGCCACAGTGAAGAAAGAGTTCGGCGGTGGCCACGTGAAATATGAGATCTTTGGCACAGCTGAGGTCAGAAATATAAAATGTTATTTAAATTCACTTTGACGGGTTGTCTGTTTGATGATGTGTTGTAGAGGTGTTTGTCCTGTGCTTCCTGTAAAGGGCCTTTTGTTTTGCTTACAACACTAGGAGGACATCTGCTTGCTGGGCTACCAGCGCCATGTGTCCTCCTGCTCAGGCCCTGCCCCGCTCACATTAGCTGAGCAGGAGCTTCAGAGGATCAAAATCACAGAGGTGAGAGGTCAACATGCCCTCAACAGTGTTATCATCATTACACATAGCTTTGTATGTGGACTGGTTATTTTTTTAACACATATCAAATGTAACTTTTTGTTGTGATTGCTTTTTTAGGGCCGGGTTAAACAGGTATGTTGATACATTATTTGCTGTATGTGTGTATTTAGTGTGAACTCAGATTTGAGGCGAAAGGGGAAAGACACATGAAGAAACTCTATCAAGTGTTTGTTTTTGAAAATAAATATGTATGAAAAGACATTTTATCCCATTAAACACTGTTTGGATTTTCCTTTAGAGGCTTGAAAAGATTTGTGTGTTTGCTTGCTGCCCCCTGCAGGTGAAGACAGATATCAGCGTGGAGAGTAAGCACCAGACGCTTCAGGGCCTCGCTTTCCCTCTGCAGGAGACAGCCAAAAGAGCCCTACAGCAACTTGCCCAAAAACGCATCAACTACATACAACTGGTGAGCCTCAGGAGTTCATATAAGAGGAAGGTTACTGCACTGCTCCAGTCTCAAGCTTTCGGCTTTACTTGAAAACCACCAGTTTGGTGTCGGGAGTGTATTAGACTTCTGATATTTTACTTTGAGAGTGCTTCGTTCTGTAAACTCTGCGTTATTATTGTCTTTCAGAGGTTGGATGTAGAAAAGGAGACAATTGAACTGGTCCACTCAAACCCGACAGGGACTCGAGATTTGCCCCGCAGAGTTCCCAAAGACACTCCCAGATACCACTTCTTCCTTTACAAACACTCCCACGAAGGAGACTACCAGGAATCTGTCGGTACGTCACTTGCTCCATGTACTGATCCCTCTGATAATCATCCTATTTTCATATCTGTACAAGATGTACACACACAAAAGGAGGTGTCCATCTGGACTGCAGTCACTAAGAGATATTGAGATAGAGCAATAGTGAATCCACTAACATCCCCTATCAAAGGTTCACAACTGTTCAAATTAAGCAACAGTTACTTGTGACTTGTGTGTGATTTGTCATCACAGAAAATTGCCCTACTGTGGACAGAAGTTCAACCAAATATTGTTTTTACATCTCTCATTGTTTCCTGTGAAGATTTAGGCCTGAAGATGGGAAAGTAGCCAGTATTTCACAAGAAAAAAGTTAAATATAGCCATGATTTAATATAATATATATGTAATTCTTTCCTTTTTTAACCTTTTAATCATTTAGTAACCAACCAGATTTATCTTGAGACCTTCTGGGGGGGGTTGTCCCCATGTCTCAATGATCAATGTTCCACTGATCCACATCAACATAGAATATTTACTAATAATTCTTATGAATCTTCTTCTTCTCTTTCCCTATCTACAGTGTTCATTTACTCCATGCCAGGATACAGCTGCAGCATTAAGGAACGAATGTTGTATTCCAGCTGCAAGAGTCGACTACTGGAGGAGGTGGAGAAAGATTTCCATTTGGAAGTTGCTAAAAAGGTAAAGGGTGGAGAGATTGACCAAAAACAGTTTCATACAGCTTTGTAGCTACCACTGAGAACACAGATGTCATGTTCTTTGTGCTTTTTCACACATTGTGGGTATTTCAGAGGGGGATTTCTGTGTTTTTAGACTCAATATATTTAGATTTGACTGACCAAATAGAATATTCTTATCAGTGTGGAGGGGCTTTGACCCAAACAAAAACAAAGAGGTTGCAGTGGGGGAATTTGAACTCATGACCTGAGGGTTTTTAAGATCCTGGTTACAGCCCCGGTTGTGTATACTGTGTCGTATACAACCTTAGGCTGACTAATAAATGTCCAAATTATTTAAATGTTCAGCTGCCTCTAATGGATTTCGAGGCATAGCCTAAATTCTGAAGATTACATTTTGGTCACACAAATGCTTATTTTCATGTTTTGCATCTACGTGCAGTTGGAGATTGATGACGGAGATGAACTGACAGAGGAGTTTCTGTATGACGAGGTCCATCCCAAGCAGCACACCAACAAACAGGCCTTCGCTAAGCCTCGTGGCCCAGCAGGAAAAAGGGGACACAAGCGCCTCATTAAGGGGACCGGAGAGACCATACAGGACAGCTAGAGGTGGACAAATTTCTCCTACAGTCGAGTCAGCAGTTCCAGCCCTCCCCCTTTTCCCCAGACCTACTAACACCTCGTAAGGCCCAGAGCAACGAGCACAATGATGGATTCCTTCTGCTGTTTGTGTACTGAAACACTTCCAGCTATATAACAAATGTGTTTTTGATAAAAATATGCTGATAAATTATCTTCAATCTGTCTCTCCCACAGACAAATCATGTCCTACAGACAAATCTGGCGAATAAAGATATACATATATGACATAACTAAGAAAAACATAACAAGCATAACAAAAAATCATTCATGTTTATAACGACTTCCTCCATTACAAAAAAGGGTCAGGCTGAAAACCAGACAGATGGCCATGTTATTGTGAAACTAATCCGTCTGGTTCTTCCATACTTACATAAATAAATCTGCAGTTAACTGTATTATAGACTTGTACTGAATTGTTAATAGTCAGATGTTTTAGTCCTCATGCATAGCCTCCAATACAAGTTTTGTATGAACAATGTTTGTAAGAAATAATCCGTAGGAAAGGAAATTCTAAATAAAATCTTGTTTATACTGTGGTATTAGACCTTCTTGGTACACATTTGTTTATTTTTGTTCAGCATGCAATGATTCATGCGTGGAAATCCTTCCTGTTAAGTGTCTGTAAATATTCTACAAGGTTAGGATGGACATGGGATTATTACATTTTCAATTAAAGAGGTTTTAAATCAGGCCAACAGCGGTACATTCACATATCTATTCCAGTCGATAACACCCTCTTACCAGAGCAGCGAAGTGCAGTGAGGTTGATTTACTGTGTTCACTGTGTTGATTTACTTGCATGAAAATCAATTCAGCAGGAGTTCTGGCCAGCGTAGAGTAGAAATCTGCAACCATGGCTGCTTCATCAAACGACAAATTGTACTAATTGGTCATGAGGGTCTTAGCTGACTGAGAAACCTTAAGCTGATTAGTTGCACTTATGGTCTTTTTTTATTGCGAATGGTATTGTCCAATCATTACAGAAACAACTCTACAGCCGTGCTAGCAGCTCTGCAGCGGTGCTACTGTAAATGCTAATGTCAGCATGCTAACACGGTCACAGTGACAATGCTAGCATGATTATGTTTAGCAGGTATGATATGTACCATGTTAACAATATTAGTTTAGAGTGTTCGCTTACTAACACTTGCTAATTAGCAATAAAATACTCATGGCAATGTCAGTTTTGCAGGTGTTTGGCCATAAACCCATAAACCGAAGTATTGGACAAATCAAATTTGAACCCGATGGTGATGCTACATGAAAAGTCAAGGGAATACCAAAACCTTTAGGATACACCATTTGGCAACCATGAATGTCTGTTTTGCCATGGAAATCTACCCAGTAGTTAAGATATTAGAGTCTCAATGAAAGTGACCAACCAGACTGACTGCCTGTTCACTGGAAAAGTAAAACATTTGACCCGCTGGTGACGCTAGGGGAGAAGTCAGGCACTGACCACATTTCTTATAATTCATCCTGAGGGGATCATGAATGTTTGTACTAACTGTCATGGCAATCCATCTAATAGTTGTTAAGATATTTAAATCTGGACCAAACCCCAACCTAAGATTCTTAGTCTCCCTGCATGACCACATTTATCTATGAAAGGGGCGATAATACTGGAAAAACTATTTCACAGATTTTGTCACTTAAATAAATAAATAGTTGAAATTCCTTGTATTGACAAAGAATTTCTGTCCAACCCTGTGAACAAAGCTCTGCTGATGAATAAGGTTTTCTCTCCTGATATACAAGGGATAGATTTATGCTGCTGATTCCAGGCAATCAATGCTTTTCTCAGAATCTTCTGGAACCACCCATTTTTTCTCCACATTGGAAGAGGACAGCAGTTCTTCATTGTGTCCCAAACTTTATTCCTCTTATGGTTCTGGGTATGTAGCGTGTTCACACATCAACAGGCGTATGTGGCATGTGTGGTGCTGACAGGTACCATTCTGCAGTACAGTGCATAATGGAAATGAAGGAGTTAGTCACAGCTGGAAATGATTAAAATAAATGTGTGCAGGAGGGGCTGAGACACCTTCAGGAAAATCCTGGAGAATAAACTATAGAATTTTTGGAGAATATTTTATTTACAGTTTTTCGAAATTGTTTACAGATGTTTTCTGAAAGCATACTTCATATTCTCAGAACTTTACACACAAATCCAAACACACACACACACACACAAAAGGCACAACTCTACAAAGCTCCTGCAAAATGAAATAATGTTGTGTTTTCTCAAAATTTAATTTCTAAGAAGCAAGTGAACACCAAAAAAACACTTGTATGAATGATTTTTCAGCAGACTTTACACTTACTATGTACAGTAGGCTGTTGTAAAATACTGTTGTATGTTGTATACAACACAAACATATACTCATGTATATGTAAATATGCCCAAAATACTGTATACATCCCACTAAACACAAAGTTGAATGAGTAAAGTGGTCTACACACACAACAAATAATAGAAAAATATACTTATACAGTAAAATAAATTAGGATGCATCCTGTCTCCTGTTTCAGTTCGACCACAGCACCACATTGACATTGCAGTTTATATAGCATGAACTTGTGAATGTAAGAGATTTTATTCATGAAGATTGAATAGTGGCAACTATTTTTGATAAGTGAGTAATCATTTAAGACCTTTCTAAGCAAAAATGGCAAAAAGATCCATGGTTCCAGTTTTACAAATGTGAATCATTGCTGCTTTTCTTGGTAGAAAACTGGACATGTTTGGGTTTCAAACAGCTGGGCGGTCGAAACTAAGCATTTAAAAACGTAACTTTGGTCTCAGGGAACTGGTGTTGGCCACTTTTGTTGTTGACTTTCTATAGAGAAAACTATTAATTTATATAGACAGTTATGGGTAGATTAATCAGCATTGAAAAAAATAATTAGTTGAAGTCTAAGCCCAAATACATTGGAATCTCCACAGTAACTCACTGTGGCCTGGACTTCTATGTGCAGAGCCGTCCTTTCTCCATATTGGATGTTTTTTTCCTTCTTGGACCTTAGCGTTGTGCTGTGAGTGCAATGATCTTCTCACAAGTAGTCACTCAATAAACAAATTTTAAAAAATGGACCTCAAAGGCAAAAAAAGAGTTAGGAAGGATCGTACAGTATGTACCTTTTCATTTTCAAATTCTGGGAAATTTCCCTGCCTGCCTCCGTCGTACAATGCTCTCTAGTGACACACGCTATCACTAGATTTAAAGTGAGACTGAAGCACTCTTTTGCACTACAGTCAATCCAAAAATGAAATATGGATCTTTATCCAAGATCAGATGTATGTTAAATGTATTGTTTCATTTTCATTTCTGTCTTTTCTGTGATGTTGCAAAAGGAGCTGTTGTGATGCAAAATATATTTCAGACATGATGTGACAATAAAGTATTATCATAACATATCATGTACCTGGAGTCAAAACTGCTTCTATATATATATATATATATATACATATATATATATATATATAACAAGACGACTTTCATTTGTAAATGTTGCAATGTCTTGTATCAAGCATTCAGGCACCACAATCAAAACCTTCTTTATGAGGAATGTAATTTCTTTAAATATGCAAAGCTATGCTTTTTCCTTATCTGTCGGGTCCTGTTATCATGTGCTACATGTGATTGTTGTAAACTGACTGTCTGCTCCCAATGAAGTTTTACCCAAAATAATTGTTCTTTTTTTTCTTTCTAAACAAAAAAATGAAATATTTGTTCAACCGCATCCAGCAGGGATAGATAAAGTCCACAAGACTTCTTAGAAAAAAAGCTCACTTCAGGATTTCTTGGAAAAAGTTGAGATTCAGCTATCCGCGATCAGCAGGCGCTCGTGGATATGATACAGCACAGTTTCGTGTGTTGCTTTGTTTCCAATCCACCACGTGTGTGCGAGAGGTGGTGGACGTGTGGCTCAGAAACTGTTGAAATAAATAGCCTATTTTGAAAACTCTTGCCCCGAACCAGACGTTCCTCAGATTTATAACAATATGGCGATGCTCAAGTATCAGTATTATACTCAACAGCCCGTATTTGACCTGATTCATTCAAAGAAGAAGAAATTGAGCTGGGATTTCCTACAATAGATTGCCCAGAAAAAGAAATGTCAGGAGATATAAATGATCAGAAATACGAAGTAGGCTAGCTTGAGCTACAATCTCAACCTCAGATTAAACTATTGGAAACGTGGTTTAACAAATCAACTATAAAACGAGTTAGAAAGCGAAACAAACTTTTACATTTTTTATTTATTATCACGATAACGACTTGGTTTCTCGAGCGTAGCCTAATAATTACTCCGACAAAACCTCCGAGAAAAGACCTCGCCATGTTTTTTCCACCAGGATCGAGGGAAATCTATATTACTGGAAACAGCCTGTGTGCATTCCTATTAACTTTAATGTTGAGGCGGTGAATTCCCAGAATGAAGGCTCTGCCGGGGCCGCCCGGCGGGGCGGAGTCAGCCCTGCAATTATTCCTGGAAAGCGGCTAGGGAGAAGCAGCCGCGCGATTCCTGGGAGCGAGCGCCGGGTTCAGCGAAGGCAGGAGCCGCCGGGTGAAGCGGAGGAGGAGGAGGAGGAGGAGGAGGGGAAGAGAGATGAGCCGCAAAACACCGGCCGCAAAAGCAAAAGCGAAGAAAAAAACCCCAAACAAAACAAAGATGACGAAGCTCGACGCGGTTATCCCGAGAATTAATCGTTAAAACGAATCGCCATATAGCCCCCACACACACACACACACACACACTCACTCTCACACTCACTCACTCCCCATCACCCGAACAGTCCGCGAAGCGACCGGCGACGGTTGGAGCGGCCGGCGTGACGTCAGACCCGCCGGTGCCGTGAAGGGTTCTCAGAATAGACTTCTAGGAAACGGTGAATTTTAAAAGCCAAGCCTTTAGCCTACTCTCCGTCCTTCACACATTTGGAGCCCACTCTGGTGACAACACACTCCAGCCCGCTGCCGCAGAGACGAGCTTTTACACATGAATTCTGTTTTCTTTCTTTCCTTTTTTTTGTTAGACCTCCTGTGTTCTGATACAAACTACAGGATCAGACCCTATTTGGGTACGCGGAGTTCCTCGTCTCTTTATTTTGCTCACAATAGGCTTATTCATACCAACCCGATGTTAAAGCACATTTTTTCGTAAAGGTGTTATTTCTTTTGTCTTGGGACAAAGCTTTAGTCCTGTTTTCTGAAGAAGAAATTCTGACGGGATTTTAGCCCCCGAGGATTCAAGAAATAGCATGATTCTTTGTGTACCGGGGTGAGTTGACTTGTCTTGTTTTTTTGCGTTTTCTCTGTTGTTGTCCGTGTTGAGAACATATTCTATTTGTAAAAGCAACGCACTCTTAATCAGTGTTAATTTAGTCTTTAAATTAGATTTGTAATGTATTCTAAGGGTGAGATCTAAAGTCTACACGTATAAAAGCAAAGGTCTGTTACAGTAATTATAAACACAAAAAATGGTCTTCATTAGCAACCTTTGAGCACTAATAGTTGTAATTACACAGTCATTTTTTTTTATTTAACCAATAAAGCCTGACAGATTAAAACTGTGTCGTGGCCGAGATTACCATCAACAACAGCAACAACAAGACACACGCAGCACAAACTATGCCACAGAATCTGAATTATAAAATCATAAATAGGACCAAAAAAATTTCATTTTGTGGTTCTCAATTTGAACCTGGAGGGTTCATGAATTCAGCTCATATTGTTCTTGTTGTTATTTTTATACAGCCATAAACACTGAACTGCAAATCATATATAATGTGGATTCCTGCATTAATATAGAAGTAAAGCTTCCTGTAACCAATATGGTTGTATGTGTTCTTTATGCCATTTAAACAATATTGTTCATCTTATTTGCAGTCCCAGAGGTCCTCTGCCTGCTGCTCCATCAAGTGAAGGCCCTCGGGGCATGCGGGCAGTAACTGTACCTCCTACCCCTTGCCTTCAAAGCACCCCTCCATTATGGGACCCCGCAAAGGACCTGCGGGCAATTGCCAGCAACTTCTGCTTTCTAGAAAATTCAGGTATGAAGCGCTTCACTTTTACAACCACTGAACCGAACAAATGTTAGGCTGGGTTTCATTTTCTGCTCAAAGAGATTTAGTTAAATTAGTTAATTGTGGAAAATCAAGCAACACACAGGAGAGTGGAAAGGACAGCACTGACTGCTCAGAGTGACTAATATTTAGGAATCTGTTTGTGTAGGATGGTACTGGGGAGCTGTAACAGCGGCTCAGGCCCACGCTGCACTTCAAGAGGCATCTGAAGGAGCTTTTCTGGTACGGGACAGCAGCCACCCTCTGTACATGCTGACCCTCTCGGTCAGGACTGCACGTGGTCCCACCAGTATACGGATCCAGTACAGCAGCGCGCAGTTTTTGCTCGACTCCAGCTCCCCGGCCCGACCCAGCCTGACGTCCTTCCCCAACGTGCCCAGCCTGGTGCAGCACTACATGGGACCAGAGAGGAAAGCAGAGGAGGGGAAAGTGCAGGAGGAGGCTCCTTCAAAACCCTCTCAGCAGACAATTGAGGAGACATCTGTGGTATTAAAACTGAAGCGGGCCGTATACAAACCCCAGGGCCTCCCATCCTTGCAGCACCTCACACGCCTGGTCATTAACAGACATTCTGACTGCCACGACAAGCTACCACTCCCGAGGCCTCTGCTGCGTTACATACAGGACTATCCCTTCAAGGTATGAGGGGTCCCTCTGATCCAATATTCTGGCTGAATCTCATAAACTGTCCAAAAGGTCCTTTGTGCCTGTAAAATGACATTGCTGCTCCAGCAGTTGGAGGCCAGTGTGGACACAGGGTCATGTTTTTGCTGACGAAATATGTACAAATTCGGTTATTAGGCCCTACTGACGTGCCTGGTTTCAGACTTGATTTGTCAAGGACTGGGTGATGGTGAACGTACCCCAGAAAAAGACGACTTGAGCGCAAACCTCAGTACTGTAATCTACGCTTATTTTATGATGAATGTGGAAATTGTCCATATCCATTTTACCCTCATCAGTTCTGGATGTACATGCTGTTCCTAAGAAGTACCCTGATTCCTTTGAGACATCTTTTATGCCATTTTATTTTTCTCAGTGAGACATTTTTTCTACCTTTTACATGTGTACATTTTTATATTAAAATAAGCAATTGGAGTCTAACTTGCTGTCGTTCGTTCCTATCCCCTTTCTCTTGTGTTGCTTAACAACCCACTATTACTCACAGTGTAAATACTGTCATCAGTCATCAACCACCACATGACGGCTGCTCTTGTGACACTTGTTACAAAATATCTTTGCCCTCAATCACCTTTGAAACACAAAGGCTTCAGTTTGAAAGAGACGCAGATTGTGAGGAAGTAAAGGCCAGATTGTGTGTGTTTTTGCTCAACAATGCATACGTCCTGCATCTGAGTCAGCGAGTGGACAAGCAAAGGGGAGGACCGTTCATCAGTGGATTCACAGAACTACTGAATGCTTCCTGGGAGGAGGGTGAGATTCTGAGAGGGAGGGTTCTAAGAAAAGCCTCGGTAATTACCTTCAGCTTTGAGCCTGCTTTTGTGCCATCTCGCACACATTTCTTTTTTTTCTTTTTTTATTGTGGCACAGGATGTTATGACAAATGTCACCAGATTAAAAGTACAGCAGTGACATGATAATGATTTGGGCTTCAGCAAATTGTGAATTTTGCGTGATCAAATCAGTGGAAGCACGTGCTTGGCGGCTTAGTGGGGGTAGGGGAGCTGAGGCTGAGGCTGTGGCTGTGGGGACCTGGGCTAAAGCCAGCGTAATAGGATCTCAGTTTCTCAATCCAGATCCAGCTCGGGGTGCTAGTTTGACTTCTCTTTCTGAAGGATGCAGAATCGAGGCCTAAGAAACAAAAACAAAATTGAGTGTAACAGACTCTTCATTTTGACTTGAAATGTGAAAGAACCACATATCAAGGGTGTACTGAGCCCAATTTAGAAATTGGGGTAAGATTTTGTCAGTGTAGCGTTTTGCTTTAAAACAAATAGTGATGCGCCTAAAAGATCCACATGAATACACATTTTGCTTGAAGTCACAGCAGGTAAAAACATGACAAGATGATTTAATGGCTCCTCTCTGGACAGACCTGCCGGTGATGTCCAGCCGTGTTTCCACATAATGCATCTCTTCCACATTCAGCTCCACCCACTGTCGAATGAGCGGGGGGTGCCTGGGGTCCACCTCCAAGTAAACACGGCTGTTATTCACCAGAAAAAGAACACAATGCATTCAAATTTAATTATCGACAGGACAGGATTTTCAGAAGGAACCTTGACATGAGAACCGTGGTACATGTCTGGAACTGTGTTCACTGTAAGTCTTTTATAAAGCTAAAGTCATTACAGAGGCAACACGATACATGTGTTTCTCAGAACATGCTGTTCCTGTGACAAGTCGACGCCGTT
>JAVQJD010073654.1:0-26425 GCA_036023655.1 Nannoperca australis | reverse complement strand
TGTGTGTTCAAGCGGGAGAGCGACTGAGCATGGTATTTTGGAGTTGTTTTCCGGGTGTGGGGGGGGTGTGGATCTTACAGGCATTTTTTTTTTTTTTTTTTTTTTTTTTTTTTTCTTTTTACTTTGACACATTGTGGCTTTAATTTAAAGCTTCACTAATCAATAATAAATCGTAATAAATATGTTTAATGTGAAAAAGGTTGTTTCTAGTGGCAAACCAACATAGAATTTCCCCCCGATTTTGCAGCTCCTCATCGCTCTCGTCAGCATCATTTTCAGCAGACAGCTGTTTTCAGCAAAAGAGCTCTAAAAACCCACAGTACACTACCTGGCCAGCACCAAGCCACACAAAGACAAAGCAACCAACTAGCTGGTGAACATAGTGGAACATTTAGCAACTAAAGAGCCAAATATTTGCCTCAGTAGTTAATGGAGACAAAGCAGAGCTAAAAACAAACACTTACTGGGTGGCCAGAAACACGACTCCATGCCTGCTGGATGTGTAAATAAACCACTGTTTGCTAACACATTTGCCATGGCTACATTATAAAAAGGTGATTATATAGTATGTCTGTTTAGTTTGTACATCCATAATGTCAAAAAAGAAAATCACTTAATGCAACTTTAAAAATCCACAATATTCTAATAATTTAACAATCCAATAAACCAATGAGAGAAGCAAGGTCATAGAGAGTCCATGCAATAATCTTGCATGGTAAAGTTGCATATACTATCACCTTCCAATCCAGCCACAAATAAATACTTTTGCTGAAGTGTGAAATTAAAACATGGCCACAATGTTATCTGTCCACACTTACAAATGGTGCAGCCATTGTTTAGTCAAGCTATTATCATACTATGATAATTCACATCCTTCCTCTTTATTTGCTTTTTGTACAGCAGTATTTATTTGGAGCAGGGGCAAATATTACTTTATGCTAATAGAATTTTAATCAGCAAACATATGGACACTTGCAAACTTCCTCACGAATTATAGATGAAAATATTCTGCATATCTGCTTTTCTCAAACTGTTTCTATCTAAGCTGGAGCTGTCAGTGGTTCTTAAAGCAAACATTTAAAAATGATAAATTCCTTCCAAGGGTTGCTGCTAAAGGGAGATGACACTTAATGTTAACTTACTGATGCACTGATTGGATCCTGCTCATTAGATGGATTTTAACTGAAGGGCAAGTAAGCAACAAACAGCTTTCAGCCTCTATCTAATCTAATGACAGCAGGATGATAACTGCTCAATTTTAGCTTTTGCAGCTGGTGTAATCGGCAAGTTGGCATTGTAGTTTAACACTTAATAAAATGAGCAATTCAATACAGGGGAAACACCATTATGCAGTCTCTTTGTTACTCGCAGACAAATGTGATGAGCGTTTCAAATGGAGGAAAGGTTACACATATCACACACACACACACACACACACACACAGGGGAGATAATGAGTACAGCTCTTGTTCCACTGCCCTTCTCAAAGAACCTTAGGTAATCATTTTTAAAGGAAGGAACATTCAAAACTCATATGTTCTTAGAAAGGCCAGATATTGCAAATCTAAAATCCAGGATTCCTAAACATCTCCCAACACAATGCTTCTTTCTCTCTACAAGACACTGCTGCCCAGTCAGCAATAGTTACTGTAGTCTACATTCTGAGGCTTCACAAGAGGGTGAAATTACAGGAGCTGAGGAACAAATTGCCCTTCAGCATTGTGTTAGGTGTTACTGTGGATTATCTGACTATGCTCCCTACTACAACGGGGACTGTCTGTTAACCAAATCTAAAACAAAAAACTGGGACCCAGCATATTTGTACTAAAATTATTTCAGAAACCTATTACCAAGTGCAAACAGTTCTTATCTGAGAAGATAAAGGGATGCATAAGAAAGGAGAGAACATTGTGTTTGAGAATGACATGAAAAGAGATAAAGCCGAGGGAAAGAATAAGAGAAGGAAAGCACGGAATGGATCTGCAGTGCATCCATATGCATGTTTTTTTCATATTCATATCAAGTTCCCCTTCCCATTAATTTTGAGACTATTGGTGTTGCCACACTGAGATAACTTTTATGAAATCATCATCTCCCTTCATGCTTCAGTGGGGGCTTGGATACAGATTTCTGCTACAGCTGCCGGCCGCGATGGCTACTCGAGCTCTACTAAAGACCTAATGCATCTTCAAGCAATTGGCTAAATATTTACAACACCTCAAAACTAAACTGATGAAATGTTGTATTCTCGATCTAGGTCACAGAAGCCCATGGGTCCTTCCAAAATGAATAAGTTCCCTAAATCTGAATCTTTACTGGCTTTTTAAAATGTTTTTGTCTGTAATGTAATGACTATAATCATTTAACAGGTATTGTTACAATGGTGAGGACAGAATTTTATAATTCATAGACACCAAGTCTTAAAACATGAGCCATATATATATATATATATATATATACATAAGAGCAATACCTTAAAACCCACTGATTGAAGATTTTTGGGATCAAAAGAGAATACACACTAGTTTTGACTGATTCCCTTTTTCATTCCAGTGTAAAAGTAAATTGATTCATGAACTAATTTACTGCATGTAAGCCCTGTCAGGTGTAAATTATCAGTGAATTTCACAGCAGGTGGCAGCAAATTTGGAAGGTGCAAAAAGTGCAGGGAAAAAAGAAGCAGTGCTGAGCTGAGAGCGCAATCCCACTGCTGCAGCCACTTGTAGACTTTTGGACTTCAGTGTCAACTTTCATGGCACTCTTCAAAAGTTATCCTTATTTGTTCGACTCCTCAGATGAATTTCTTTGCTAGTCCCTCGTGGTTGCTCTTTTCTGCTCATTCCATGCCTCTCTTTCCAAACAAAGAAAAAACAAAAACTACAGTCCTGATCACTTCTACTTGACAGAGAGCACAGGTAGCCATTAGTGTTTGCTGCTTTTTTTTTTTTTTGTACGTGACTCCTTTCTGTTACTTCTTTATTTCCCAGAGCAATGGAAGATCTGTCTCTCTCACCGGCTCTGGACAGAATACTGCAGAGCATTGCAATTTCACGCCCTCACGACAGATAAATCTTTCTGCTCAGCTGGCCATTAATCTTCTAGGGCTGAGTGGCCACACAGAGTGGCACTGTTGCACCTGATGTTAGAGAAGCTGCACCCTTTGATACTTGAGATGCACCTGTGTTAGTTGGAAATCCCATTTTATTTTTATGCCACCTAGGGTACAATTACACAAGATGAAAGGGCCATGAGGGCTATCCTAAGAAAGTAAAACGGTGAATTTAATTAGAAAGTGAGGACAAACTGACCACATTAGTTTGTGCTTGTAGTAAAATCAATGTCATGAATTACAAACTAAACCATCATCAAAATATCATGCAAGATGTTGTATTTTTACATCGTTGTAATTAAATTAATCATCATACACCTCTCTCACAATATGTGCAAAGACACACACTATCAACCTTTAGTGTGAGGACATATCTTTAACCTTCTGTAAATTAACTTTTAGTTTCCTTTCAAGCTGGCTTTCAACCCTCTTCCATACCCCTCAATCATCAGATGCTATCCCGCTGAGCGGGCCATGACAATGGGCTGCCTATGGAGCAGGACACAGGCAGAATATCAATGGAGTCTGGCTGGCCTGAACTACGCTACTCTTCATCTCTCATTTCCCAAATGTGAGCCTCTGGAAAGTACTGGCCCAGCCCTGGACTGATGAAGACACCTTGTAGCAATACTTTCCCCCCTGTTTTCCCTGCACACTTCTTGTAACCTTTAGGGTAACACCCGTCTAGGGTAACACCCAAACCTGTAGCAGTTGGGGACTGTTGTACACACAGGATAGAATAACATCGCAGGAGATGAGAAAGGAGCATTTTAAGCACTTCTGTCCACATCAGGATAATAGGATCATGGTTTTCACATGGGGGGGGGGGGGTCATTCATGCCACTCAATACTATTGCTTGCTATGATATAGACGGATTTACTGGAGTTCAAGGCATGAGACTGAATTACTATGCAGTAAGCTTTCTGTGCCCTTAGTTGTGCACTCTAGTTCATCAACTCAAGTGTATTCTAAAGTATTTATTCAAAGTGTTTTGCATTTTGGTGAACTACAAATTGTAAAGTTTACTCCAAAAGGGAATAAAAGCTCACCCCGAAATCATGTCCAATGAGGCATGTTCAAGCAGCTTTGACCCCGTTATCAAACATGCAGTAACGCAGACTAAAACACGAATCCCTGAAGTATTGATCGTCTCAGAGTTCGTGCACATTCTGCAAATTGCATTAGCCTCCGTGCGTACGGAGCGTCGATTCTTCAGAGCGCTTAGGCTGACGTGTTAAGCGTGTGAAATACCGTGCATGGTGTCTGGATAAAGCCGTAGAACATGCAGCGTGAGGGATAACCATCCACTAACACCATGCCTGTCAAATGTATGTGGGTTTTCGATTACATTATTCAGAAGGATTGCGCCGGCACCTGCGCGTAACAGACTCCAGTAAAGGATGTCGCTTTCCAAATACCAATTGCTATGTGTTCAGAGTGGATTTAGCTGTCTGATACAACTTCACATCATGTAATTAATCCCAACAATCTAAAAAAAACACCCATAAATATATTTGTCCTTACCTCACGGGCGCACTCGCTGTATTCCAAGTGCACCAAAGGTCATTGCGCAAATATTCAGAGGACAAGATGTAGGAGTGATGAGAAGTAGGTTAGACTGCACAATACCTAATCCTGTTCTTAGTGTCCTTCAGACGTCGTCAACCCTCTAATCTTCAAAGCAAGAGGGGTCGGAGCCTCCCAGGCGCTCAGAGACTCCGTTTATAATCTCACCGCTGACAGTTAATGCGTGTGGCTCACTTTCTCTTGCGCAGCCGGTCAGGCAAAGTTGTCCGCGTTTATTTCACTCATGCGGGTGACCCTGCACAAAAAAAAAATTGTCAACGTTTTCCAGCGAAACAGTGGGAGAGGTCGGTTCAGTCTCCAGCGATGAAGCCCGTTCACCACCCCTGACAGGTGGCAAGTCCAACCACCCGCTGAAAAGATTCACACATCATCTAGCGGGATGTGGAGACGGCCGAAGCCATAAAGCGATTCTCCGGGCAGATTAACCCATTAGTTCTGTTGATATCTCCCCCCCCCCCCCACACACACACATACACCTACACACTTCCCCTTTTCTTGTGCTCTGGCGCCACCCAAAGTTGTGCCGGAGAGTTTAATCCACACGCAGGGATTCCCAAATGTCTTCATGTCCAGCCCCATATAACGAGATTTAGGCCAGTTGATAGGATTTAGAGTTAGAGACACACTTTCAGAGATTATATTTTGTGGAGTTATATCATTTGTTGCAGAATTTGGCATCTGATTTCATTCTCATAGTGTTGTTCTTCTCGGAGCATCAAATGAATTAAATATCAGTGAAATGGAAATAATCCAAATCCTCCTGGAGCTCCACTGAACGCCCTCAATATACAGCTGGATAGTGTTGTGAATTTATGGGCCAAATGAAAAAAAAACCATCTCAGAATTTGTGTTATGGCCACAACCAATTCTTAATATTGCACGGAATCCGTTTGTTTGTACCGAGTCTTCCTGTTATTTCAGAGCCTGCTATCCCGTCATGCCCCGCAGTTGTCCTCAGTATTTCCCGCCTTTAGCCATCACCTGACTGTAGCCCACCTCCTGCGCACCTGCTCCCAACTCTCTAATCAGCTTCCCAGTATTTAAGCTTCCACTTTGCCTAAGTTTCCAGCAAAGTCCTCTGTTGTGAACTAGTTTCTCTTCGCCTTCTAGTGTATCTGCCTGCCGTGTCTTTTATAACCGTTCACCACGTTGACCAACCCTGTTTTTATTTTAGTTTGGGTTCTCAGAGATCACAAATGTTAAACCTTATTAAACCACAATTTATTTTCAGTTTTTAACTGTTTGTTCATAAAAGGTCTAAGAGATTCTCTAGGGGTCTAACTGACCACAAGCATACATTGTGTAACTTCACTGTATAATAACATGTTGTACATTTCTTTGCTTGTCACTTTGTTCTTGGCAAACAAAATGAATATATATAATATAAAGTATATGTGAAAAATATATATAATTTTGTCTGTACATGTAACGTAAAACTCTTTCTATATTTTGTCACCATCAAATGTGCAAGCCCAGTTTGTGGCAAAATGAATGATTGCTACTTTAATTAAATAAATAAAATGTTTGACATTGCAGTTATTATTATTATTATTAGTAGCAGTAGTAGTATTATTATCATGTATACAGCATTGCGGCATGTGGGGCTCCAAACGATGAGGAAGTAAAGGCACTCTCAACCTAACCTAAGGGATGAATCCAATACCGGCAACATTGAGCCTTTACAATGTGGTTGTGAATTTGATAAGGCAAATTAGACATTTCCAGTTGATATGTTGGATCCTTGCATACTAATAAGCATCTGCTTGCTGTGGCTTCTTAATGACAGGTTGTAAAGAGTGAGGTAGAGAGGGCATAAACTCCATTCAATAAACACTCCTGTAGCATGGAACATTTTATAGCTGCCTAGGAACATTATGACATTACAGCTGAGTTCATGTTTGAGTAAAAAGGAATTGTGTTTTTCGTGTGCTGTGTTTGCAAGTCTTGACAATCTGCATAATATCTATCCATCATGTAAGATTGGAGAGATCAGTTGTGATTTGTCTTATTTGTTTCTGTCATTACTGTAAATCTTGCTAAGTAGAGTGAAAACACACTCAGTGTCAAGCGCATTAGATGTAAGTGCTGAATCTGCACAAGAGATTGTATAGTATAAAGTGCCTCCGTGTAAAGTCTTTCCTAATCTTATCCCACATAGATTCCATCTAAGCTCTGATATGCAAATTATAAACTTTCAACCTGGAGTATGCAAATACGTCAGCATTTTTTTTACATTTTCTTTTCTCAACTCTTCTGTTTTTTACTGTGAAAGAGAAGATTACACTTAAAACTAAATCCAGTTTGAAAGACTTATCACAGCTTGGGTCAAAAAACACTTGCAAAAAGGAAAAAGGGCTTAATATCAGTTTAATGCCATTTGAGGTTATGTTCTTCCAATTAAAACTTTTGATTTATTCTTTTTAAGATCTTACGCTACACTTGTGATGTTATGTGAGACTGATCTAATTCTTCTACAACTATAAGCTCTGACTCTGATGATAAATCTACTTAAAGTGTGGAGCGGGCAATGGTGAAATGGCCTCTCCACATTTGGTCAAACCAATCAGATCCTGTTAAATAATGAATAGTGTTGGGGAGCTTAACAAGAGACGTTCTTGTCAATGTGTTTCATCTTGGAGAATGATTTTATCCTTGTAATTTATAGTTGCCATTTGGTCTTTCTGTTTGTGCTGTGGAATGAAAGATGACATTTTACCTGGCTGGTTTGCATGATTGCCATGCACATCTACACTACTTTTGTATCCTTAAGTATTCGTTTACTCTGAATATCAGAGACATTTATGAGCATTGCTTTCATGAGGATGAATTCACAGATTCTTTACCAAAGTTCTTTCACGACTCAAAGAGCTGACTTCCAGTTGCTCATTATCGCAGGCCTCTGAATGGGTCGGTCTTCTATTTCCCTTATGTATTAAGGGGCCATGTTGTAGGCCATACTAACAAAACAATAGCAGTCAGAAAAACTATTTCACCAGTTCGGAGAGTAAATTAACTGTTAATTTAGATGAAAATGTGTCTCTTAATTTGAAAATTCTGTAATATAAATATCCTAATCCAGAAGAAAATGAACCACAAACTACAAATTAATTATTCAATTTACTGCTCAGTATTCTGCATGCCAACTATGAATCGTGTAAAACTTCCACTAATAACTAAAAATACAACTTCAAGGCTTTATTTTCTTCTCAAATGCAAGCAGTCAAAGAACACAACACATGCAACATCTGAAATTTAAAGAAAGAATAAAATGACCATCAAACAATTCACAAAGACACCAGGGAAGCATTGGGCATAGATTGGAGTGTATGTCTGACAATGTGGCAGAATAAGGTGTTAAAACTATCCTATATTATCAGTATTATTGGAATAAAATATATAATACCATTTTATTTGGTGTATTGAAACTGCAGAATCTACAGGAAAGCTCCAGCTTTTTATGGTCACATGCTACAAGAGGGTCAGCAATGATTTAAGTGCTTTGCTTTGCCATAAGAAAAGATGAGTTGTGAGGTAAAAAGGAAATCCAGGAACAAAACACCCATGTACACTACCCTATGGCCTTGACTAACTTTTAGTTGCAGATATTTAACAACCTGCAAAAAAAGATGCGTTTTAAATAAATTATTTTAAAAATACAAGAAGCAGAGCAGCACTGTCATATGATGAGGCGAATACTGAACTTTTATCTGAACCAATGTGCTATGTGAAGTGTTTCCCATCTGTGAACCCTTAGGTGCCAAGGGATTCTCGCCCAAATTAGCACAAGAGGGAAGCTGAGGAACCCCTCAGTGATGGACACTATATACTGTGTGACAGTATGATTAAAAATGTCCAAACAAAGACGTGCTTGATGTTATACTACGTCTAAAAGATTTGTGAATTTCAGGTGGGAATGTTATTAGGGATTAAAAGCCACATTTGAATCTGAGACAGGCATTAGAACAGCTTATGCTTTTCCACACAAACTAAATGACTAAGCTCAACACCAGTATTGAATGTAATTAATCAACAGGCAAATGCTGGAGAAACCTTATTATGCAACGCAGGCTACTTCTCATGAAAATGGTCCTTGAGGTGCCCTTTATTGATTTTCAGGTAGGTTGAAATCATTCATACATAAACACTAAGCTTAATCATAATAAATCAATCCGTCTAGTCCAATCAGGAGTTTGGCCAATGATTGTGGAGAGATGTTTCATTTAATTCAAATCCATTTGTGGCTGTCCGACCGATCCATTAGCCAATAGATTTAAAGGATATAGTATTGTTGTTAAAGCATAAACAATCAAAAATATTTCAGGGGGAATTTGCGCTAAATGGCTCAACACGCAGCACTTGGCCAAACCACAAATCTCTCCGTAAGCTCTCGATGAATTAAACATGTGGATTACTTCAAAGAAATGTTGAGCTTTTTGTCTGAAAGAAGTCACCATTCTCCCTTGTTATGCAGATAAAGATGTCAGATCTGGGTCTCCTTTCCTATGCAGTAACATTTCTTGACAGCTTGAATGATTCATAACACTCCACCAGAGCTGCACATCCATCTAACTTTAAATCCAGAGCTAACACTGCTCTGATTTACATAAAAGATATTACTTTCAGTCTCATTTTTCCAGCAATTTGAAACGTATTCAAGTTTTTTTGTTATTTTTGCAACATACTCTACACCTCATCTTTTGTAATATGTGCCCTGTTGGTTCTATAGTTGTTAAAGCAGTGTTAACATCTACTGTTTCATTCTTTTTTTTAAAGCAATTTTAATGTAAGGGTTACCTGCAGCCAAAAAGTATCGGCACCAAGTTTCATTACAGTCCAAAAATGAACACCACCACAATTAAGTAGTTAATTAATCTTCATGACAGCTCATCATTTTTCATGTGTGTAGTCGTCTGTTTATTGCAATTTATTGTCAGAGAATGATTGTTCATTAATTTACATTGCATACAATACAAAATGTTATGAAACAAAAATGTAGATTCTACAAAAACTGCTATTCATTTGAATGAATGAAATATTTCTCTAAACTATAAAACATGTTTTTGACCTACTGATAGATGCATTTAATAAAAAGAAGGAAGACAAACATGGCAAATTGTCATGGACTGCTTGTATATTTTCATAATTAACTAACATCTTGGACACTGTCAACATGACATAGATTTTGCTGCACAGAACAAAATGTGACACATTTAGTTAACATGCCCAAAGTGAGTGCTCACTGTGTTATGCCTGTGATAAAAATATTCAGTGTGCTTTGCCAAATCTGATTCTCTGCCACCAAGAATGTTATGCTTTCCTTAACTGTCTTATATCATTATTGCCGGTGATTCCACAGATTGTCTTTTATAATCAGATAATTAACCATTTAACCTCCCAGGCAACTATCTGCTTTGTATGCATGAGGCAGCACATATGTTAAGATGGATTTTGGAATGAGGATCAAATCAAACAAGAGCCTGGCCAATGACAGGTGGTTGCCAGTCACTGTGTCGATGGCAGGTGGTAGTCAGTTGTGAATGTACCAACTGATTTGGCTCCCAATTCCACATTGTTTACATGGTAACCATCAGGACCAGAGACCAAGGGGTGACAGCGAAAGCATGGAACAAGTCATGCAGACAGCCATTATTTTCATCCATCATTGGCATTATTTAAGTCAAATATCCAGCAGAAAGTACATAATATAAATGATTGAATCATGAGCAAATGGAAATAGATGGAATTGAAGCAATCAGGGTGTAATAGTCAGTGAATTAAAGAAAAACTAATAAATAGAATCAATCCATATATTGATACTGGAGGCAAGAAATGTCTTCTTAATTAAAGAGTAAATGACAGCCAGTCTAAGAGAGAGACACTTGGGTGTCAGTTAAACAGATCCTATAATGAGGCATTCACAAAATTCCCTGGCTATCCTGGAAACAGTCAATAAATGAAAACATGGCATATTTTCATTGGAAAGTTGCTGAGTGAAATCTCTGAAGTAACAACAAAATTACATTTTGCCCAGGATATCTGGCAGCAGGGTCATACAGTATATGTAAGCACTGAGCAAGGGCTTTGTGACTATATGTAAAAGTGCTGTGTACACTGCAGTTATAGAGGCTGCATCCAGATCAGCACTAAGCAAGATAATAATGTCAGGTCAAAGCTTTGGCACTGAAGAAGGCTATGTTCGTGGTCTGGAATACACTATGGTAACATTTGGCAATCAACTCCAAGTACTGGGATCAAATAATAACACCATCTATCTATGGATAAGCCTTGCAAGAACTGCAGGCTTTTATGCACACTGTTAATTTAGTTATTTAATCTGGATAGTTATAGTGATTCAGATTTTATCTGAAAAGTAAGATGGGCTCCAGACATGGTGGTGCAATTTACTTTTGAACATAAAGTTGTAGTAATTTAAAGACATAGTTTGGGGGAAATACACTTTTTTTACTTTTTTCCAAACATTTGATTAATGAAGATTGATACCACCCTAATGCCTGTACAGTAAATATGAAGCTACTACACACAGCTGATCAGTTTAGCTTAACACAAAGACTGGAAACAGGGGGAAACAGGGGAAGCAGCTAGCCTGGCTTAAGTAAAGGGCAACAAAATCCACCTACCAGCTCACTAAACAGCATGAAAACAAATGCATAAAAACAACATGTTGGTATTTTTGGGGGTTATGTGCTGAACTATTTCAAGGCGGCTTCCTAGAGTGAATAATCGTATTTCCCAAATACTGGTTCTCAGCTTTTTGATTGAAGCAACTGAAGAATGTGCCCTTGAGCTGACCTGAGTTTTCCCAAGTTTCTTTTTTCATTGTTTAACTCAGTGTGGGGTGATGACCACTCCAATCTGTCCAGCTTACACTGATTTAGTTTAAAATGCACTCTAAAAGGAAGGAAAAGCTGCTCTAGGCCTGGGTAAGAATAGCTGTCTTTATAATAAAAAAAGAAGAACTCTGAGTGAAACAATACGTGTTTGATATAGAACCACAATATGCACCTGAGTTGCTGCTTGAGGCAGGATGTCAACCTCAGAGCTCAGTATGCGTGGACTCCCGTAAGGAGTTTTGATGCCATCTTTCACATGTTGCTGCAGTAACCATCCAGAAAGTGCTGGTTAATGGACCTGTTTCTTTTTTTCTAAGATAGACTGAAGGAGATTCATTGCTTTTTTTTTTGCCTCTAGTCTTTAGTCCAGACTGTGTTTTAAAGCTGAATGACAGCTTAACAGCTTCACTATTTCACTTGATAGGAAAGGAGGTCTTCCAGGCAAGTTTAATTGGTATAAGACCCCGGGGCAGACCCAGAATACACTGGAGAGATTACATATCCCATCTGGCCTGGAAACCTCGCAGGATCCCCCAGGATAATGCTGAGAGGGAAGCAGATTTTGATAACTGACGGAAAACATATAAATTGATGAATATCAAAACCTGCTGTGAATACATCATAATGAGACACAAGGCCTGTATCATTTCAAGGGCTACTTCAATTGCAGGCCAGACATGCTGCCATAATTTGACCAGAATCCAACAATAAATCCAAAATGTGTGCACATGGACTGTCTGATGGCATTCAGGTGATCCTACTTGTTGAAATAACACACCCGGTACATGTCATATTTACTTTCAGTCCACTGTCTCTTCTTCTTGACAAAGAATAAATGAACTCACTACTGTATGAACATACTGTATTTAACATTAATGGTCTACACTATTTACCAGTCATGTTATGTGTTGAAGTGTTGCATCCTGTTGGTTTTTGTTCTGTTTCCTGTTTTATGTTGTAATTCAGTTGGTTCTGTCTCTTTAGTTCCTGCCATCATGTGTCATTGAGTATTGACACCTGTCCTTGATTCAGTAATCAGCCACTTCTCCATATATACACATCCTTTGTTTTCTGTTGATTCATTCAGTTTTCCCGGTTCTCTGCGTGTCAGGTTCGCTGAGGTTCTCGTGTGTATGTTGTATTGCTGTTTTGACTTTTGTTTCTGTCCTTATACCTGGATCTCCTGCGTGTATGTTTTTTTACCTTTAATAAATCATCAATCTGCACCAGTCTGTCTGTGTTTGGGTCCTTTCCCTGCTGCCTGGACGGCAAATCATAACATAAAGTGGTAAATATCATGGAATCTCCATGGTACTTACATTTTGTCTGTCTCATTTAAGGGCTTCCTGTCACGTCCCAGTGATAAACTTGAAATGTTTGCCATAAGGTGTTAAGAGCCACCCAAATGCACCGTTAAATTTAGTCTCTGTAAAGCTAGAGACTCATTTGGGGAGGGGGAGAAGATTCAGGTTGTTTTTTGACAGCATACATCCTAGATAAGACCCCAATTTGTCACAAACTGACACAGAGTAAGAGATGAAAAGAGAAGACACACATAAGAGATTAAAAAAAACTTAAAAATCAAACCAAATCAAAGACGAACGCCTTAATCCAAAGTAGCTGGTGGAGGCCTGGTAAGAAGAGACATGGCATTTGTTTTGTATTTTATTGCAAAAAAAAATCTGTTATTTTACTTAAGTATAATTTAGAATGCAGGACTTTTACTTGTAATGGAGTATTTATAAAGTGTTGTATTGCTACTTTTACTTGTGAGTAGTGATCTGAATTATTTTTCCATCACTGGATAACACCTTGCTATCTGTAAAATCTACTTTCAAATCAAATCTCTAATGCTTTCCATCCTAATTACTATCCTACTGCTATCATCCCTTTTGCATGGTTCTGTTCCCACTGAGTCATGAACTTGGTGGCTAAGGTATTGAAGCACTGGCAGACCCCAGAAAACACTGTGTGCCGTGAGCCCTATTGTCTCCAGAGAGATTTGATTTATATCCTGCCTCAGTCTGTTGTTTGGCATCTTCTCACTCCCTGCTACCCTCTGTCCCCCAGAGCAGGAGCGAGCCAGCCCTTCCCATCAAAACACATCATTTCCACGCCAGTGTTCTCTTGGAGCCACATAAACCTGCTTTTAATTCAAACTAGATCATCAATAACATTAGAGATGTTATCATTTTGATACCAATTCCAAATAGTTTTTTTTCCATAACATGTCAGAGTAGTTCATGTAAATGGTCACCACATTCTTTTTGGGGGTGACATTATATAGTATAGTATAAATAGTATAAAATGTGTAAAGGAAAAGAAAATACTATGCTGTCAAAGTCATATCTCACTGGGTGAAGAGGCTGACTGTGATCTGTTTTTAGTCTCTAAGTGAGATCAAGGCCTGAGGTAAATGGATGCACAACTGGAACAATCATTCATCCCAGCTTTAAAAAAAAAAAAAAAAAAGACAATTTAACATTTGTACACTAATGCTGTGGTCACAATGGCCTAGCCTGGAGCCACAAGCATGAATGTCAGCATCCATTTTAAGGAGCTGAAGGGGCATAACATGGAAACATAATCCACAGGTGTTGCTAAAGCACTAGAGATCAAATAGAATTGATGTAAAAGCTGGAGAAATGAAAACAATCTTCAGGGCACCGAGATTAAAAAGACAAACATATAGATAGGTCTCACCAGTGCTTTGGTCCGATGATGAGAAGAAATCACCTCAGTGGCTTCGGGCTGTTACACAAATCAATACCCTTTTAAAAGGTTTACACACGGCACATGAAGGCACTCAAAATCTTTCAGCTTTTGCATTTGGTGATGCTACTATGTGGTTGTTTCACTAGTTACAGATACAATGACAATCCATATGGAGTTTTTGAAGCCATAACCTGGTGTGTGCACACAGTCGTCCAATCCAAAATAATGGGCAGAAATAGCCTGAGGAAAAACAGGTGTAAGGCGACAGATAAGAAAGGCTTATCAGCATAAGAGCAAATATATTGTAAAAAAGATCACATTAGCATAGGTTTTGCCTTAGAACTAAATTCTTGGGAGTTGCTGGCAATGTCATGGAGAGATTAGAAAAAATTATGAGAATAAATACGTCTGCTTGTTCCTCGAGGCTGTTAACAACACGGGGGTGGTGGTGGTTATGGCTGCGATGCGGTGCGGTTCCCTGCAGGCCTCACAGCACTATCACTCTTCTCTGATCCCCAATGAAAGTGTTTATCCATTAATTTCCTCTTCATTTAATTGGCAGATGGAGGAGCCTCCTCCTCCTTCTGAATTAGCCTGAAGGTTTATTAGCCCCACCACAGTGGGCCATCTTCTTCAGTAGCTCATTCATTTCACTTTGTTGACAATACAGGCTGTGAACTTGATGTCTTTGCCCTTTATTTTACACCCTAACTGATGATTGATTCAAGAGGTAATTAGAGACTGGCTTTGCTACAGTATGCTAGGGATACCAGATTAGATATTGACCAAATTAGTAAAAGTACATTGAAAATGTATGTTGTGCAATTTGGTTGTACTGTCTGCTCATCTAGAATGAAAGTTTTTTGCTGATTTTGTGCTGTTTATCAGGTGTAACAATTATCATGTTTGCCATTTTAGTTTAGTGTCTTAGCATGCTAACAGTTGCTAATTAGCACTAAACACAAAGTACTACTGAGGCTGATGGAAATGTCATTAGTTTTATAGTTAAGAAACCAAAGTACTGGAAGTTCTGAAATTTTGACTGGATGGTGGCAATAGATGAAAAGTTGAGGGATCCCCAAAGTTACTACAATTCATCCTGAAGGTGACATAAATGTGAGTACCAAATTTCATTGCAAAAAGCCATTTACTGAAAGCCATAAATGTCAACCTCATGGTGGCACTAGAGTATACGGGGATCACAAAAGTCATTAAGATGCATCGTTTTGGAACTATGAATATGATATCAAATTCTATGTCATTCTATACAATAGTATTTCAGTCTGGACCAAAGTAGTGGGCCAACAATCCCTAGAGCTATGTCTATGTCTATGTTAGATGCTGGCAGACAGCTCATAAAATGTGTTCCATGTTATCACACATAGTGTCAAAATGACAGACTTACAATAAGCAAATAATCGGCACTTTTTTTAAAATCACAATCCTGTCACAGGATGAAAAAAAAAATACATATCAAACATCAGTCAGGGAGGTCTAATTACATTTCCCAGCGAGAGAGTAAAATGTATCTTTCATTCTACAGAAAAATATGTCTGATTCAAACAATATCATCAGATCTGAGTTTCAAATAAGGGATTGGCTCAGTGGGATGTGTGGGAACAGACAAATGTTGTAACGCCCCAAGGGAAGGCCAGTGCCATCTATTAGCACCAGTCTCAGCCTAAAAAGTTGATTTACATTTCTATGCTATTCATGAATGTATGTATGAAGCAGACTTTTCTTAGACTTAATTCGAGATATGAAGAAAAACTTTTCCCATTGAATCTTGTGCTGAACTTCCCAGCTCTGTGTGAGCAAACACACAGTAGCTGTTATTTCCATAATGTTTTCTGTACGTAGTCTCTGACAAAATCGAATAAATCTTTAAAAAAAGCCTTGTGCAGCAAAGTAACTCATGATATACGATAATATTGGGAGAGTATAGTTGTTGTTTTTCTATCTGTTATCATGATGTAAAGTGCTCTAAATCTTAAAAGGCTGACAGGTTTTCAATAAACTTAAAGTTTTTCAAACACTGATTAAATTCCAGCATGCATGCGTCATGCAGAGACCAAAACATCCGCTATCCTTTGCTTATGGTAACTTTCCAACCTTTTTACTGATTAAAAATGACAAATGCTCATGGCTCTTAGAAATATAAAATATCAAAACCCTCTTGAGAACCTACTTCTCTGTTCAAGAGTATGTGCTTTATGTCAGTGCTAAAGGCTGTGTGCCTGCTGTGTGTGTTTGTTGTCCGTGCAGCACAAAATGATAAACAACATTGCAGAAGGTCATGTTAGGAAGTGTGGGAGCACAACAGGAATGAAAGGAGGTAGAGAGATTGAGTGTGCCATGGAAAAGCCATCAACTGTCCCCCACCCCCACAGCCTCCCCTCCCATTTTCAGCTCAGTGCACTCTTTAGCAGAATTATTGATGGTGCTTGTGAGGTAGAGAGGACTGGGAGGAAGATGTCTCAATCCCTGGGCAGCGGAAGAAGAGCTATGGCAAATGGTGGGGCAGCAGGAGGAACAACACATGCAGTATTTATTGCTGTGTTCAATATGAGGAAAGAGAGGAAGAAAAATGGAAGTGATCTCCAAAGTGGAGCAACTTCATCCCATACTGCTGCTACTGTGGTAGAGGAAGCAGTGAGCGCTAAATTAAACAAATGTGGCATACAATTAGTCACAAAAAAATTGTGACTTATTTTTTGCAAATGTAAAATTATCTTCCTCTGTGGTTTTCAGTCAGGATGTGAAGAGAAGTTTCACCTTTTACTTCAAAGTGCTACACATTTACAGAAAAGACTGGGAGAAATGTGGGGGTGACATGCAACAAAAGGTCTGGGTGAGTTTCCACCACAGGATATTCAACTACACATGGTACAAACTCTACTGACACACCAGGAGGCTGGCCAGAGCATTGTATGTATTATATAAACTTCCAGTAGCTTGTAAATATACTTGTGGTACATTATGTACATCTAGGTGTTGGACAATGGATGTTCATAGGTTGCTTAAGGTGTGTAAAGGGTCTGTGAGATTGCAAGAGAGAGGGTGGATTTTCTTTTTAGTGAAGATATCCTGTTTCTTCAGTTTCATCATACTTACAGTTCCTTACTCGTCTACTCTACGAACTTAGTGCGAACAGATCTGTTTCTTCTCTTTATTCCCAGGATGTACAGTACATTTACGTCATAAGACTGCTGTATGCCCTATGGTTAGATAAAAAGACAGCACAGGGATGAAGAGGCAAGACAGAGAGAAAATTAACCAAAAGGATGTGTTGATTGTTAGATTTTGCTATTGCATGTGTCTCATACAAAGAAGACCAGGTTTGAGTGTATTGCTTTTTTTGTTCTGTAAATGTCCTTGACTGCTGGCCTTGATTAGAACAAGCGATTACAAATGTTCTGTAGTTTCCTCTTTGCTTCCATGTTTGTTTTCTCAGTGAAATTAACATTCCATACCTCGAGCCCCTTTTCAATCACCACCGCAGAGAGATGACTCTTGTGTTGACAGTTAATGAAACACACTACCCCAAGATTCATCAATAAACTCATGAGTGCCATGTGCCAAGAGAAAAGCATGATTCAAGGCAGACAGACAAACAGTATGGCCAGTGTCCCTTTTGATAAATGCCACGGTCATAGAGAACGTCCCTGTGATCCATGTTTATAGGGATGAGATCATCATCAGAAGGTGACTTATCATAAAAAATCTGGTTGGTTAAAATGAGGCTAGCTAGTTTAAACCTTCTTTCCATTAGGGGGATTATTGAACACATAAAATAGCTTATGAATAATTAATCATGTTCTTTCTGTGCTCCAGATGCACATATGATGTATACGCAAACAATGACTGATTTCGAAACCCCTGCAAAGTAGTTTCAACGACAGAAGTACACATGAATTTTATTTTTGTGTTAACTCAAATATTTTTATTGTCATTTTTATTGGAGCTGTCGAGTTTCAGGAGCAGGACCACACCTTAACTGAGCCACTTGCAGTATTCCAATAAAGACCCACCTAACCCTTTCCTCCTCTTTCACTCTTACATACTGCGGAAGTGTACAAGCAAGTTTCAAGCCTCGCATTCCAATCATTTTCATTAATAAATTGTTAAAACACATCTTGTTCATGATGTGGTCCTTGCGGGGTAAATGTTTCTGAGCAATCATTCCCATCTATAGCCTGCTGTTTTATTTCTCATCCTCTAAGTGCTAGTGTGACCCCTGAATGCAGCACAGCACGCCTCCCGGATGTTATTCAGCTTATATGTGTTTATGATACCCTCTAGAGGAACATTAACAACATCACAAGAATAAACCTGATCTTCTTATTATTCCTTGTCATCCGTGTGGATTGCCATCACGAATTGGGGAAGTGTTGATTTTATCTCCAGGTTATGAAGCCACATCATCCCAAAACATCACCACAAACTGTATGTTACCCCTGATACAGACGAAACAAATCATTGTCTTCATAATTGTAACAGATTTTGCTGGTCAAATATAGTATTGGAGAGCATTATAGTATACAGATGTTCATGTTATTATGTCCATACTGCAAGCTGCTTCATACATATGCATAAAGAGAAATCAAAATGAACTGAGAGTCCAGTATGTGTAAAAAGTTATGTATAGTATGTTGTTTTATATTATTCATAGTATGGGGAAAAATGTAAAAGTATCTGTCATATAAGTATTGATTGAGTCACTATCATCCAAAATAACTTTCATTCTGTCACCTAGCACCCAGTGTTTCATCCCCGCCAGTCATTTCATTGTTGGATCTCAAGTTATTCCACTGACGCAAACAGCTGGGTCACCATGTTGATGAGAGCTGACACCTCAGATACGAAGACTTCCTTCCATGTCATGAAGCGACTACAGTTTGTGAAACTGCATGCTGTGATGCTTGTTCTAATAAGGAGTGAGAAAATTCAGTTGCAACTCAAGTGACAATCCCGCAAGTCGAAAGTTTTTTTAAGAGTTAGGAAGACAACTGCTCAATTCAGAAAGCATCTCCATGGTTATGATTAATAAATAGATATTCTATTATGTATTATACTGTATGTTCGTATTGTTAAGTCGTATGTTTCCATTGCTCTACTGACTGCTGCTCTCTGGTGCAGCTTTCTACGTACATGTTGAAGTTTAATAAATAAATATATATTTTTGAAAAGTTGTTTTCCTCTGTGGTTTTTCAGATTGTCCACGTCACTCTAACTCAACTACAGCACATTTTAGCCGCATTGAGTAATTCTGAAGAGGAACCTTAGTTTTACCAGAAATAGGTCAACTGAAATCTTGAGTCAGCTGTTAGGGATGTCCCTACTCATAGCTAAACCATGTGCTCATAGTAATATCCTTGCTAAATATAGAGTTAGGATGTATGCAATGTGTTTTTATGAATGCAAAACTGTAATACTATTGATAACAGCATTACGGTTTATTTCTATAGCCTTTCAAAACACTTAGTTTATGTCATATTACAGAATAATAAAAGGTGTGAAGCCACCAGTTTGGCTACAGTAAAAACATATAAAAGACTACCTCAGGAAATAAAGATCCATTCAACCATACATAGGCATCCCAAAAGAGAGAAAACACACACACATAGATCAGATGGACTTGAGAGTATATAAGTATATAAAAAAAGGAGAGGGGAGAGGAAATCAAAAGACATACACATGGCTTTACAAATCTTGTTGCATAAAATGAGTTTTCATATTAATACCATACACAATGTATGAAAAAAGTTTATAAATGGTACTTTTGCACTTGTTGTGTGTCTTACTTCACACCCTAAATTCCCTAAATATAAAAAGAGGAAATAAAAGTTGCTCACATAGTCATATGGCACAGCAGAACAAAGAGTTACATTTAGATTTGAATGCAGTTAAAGTCGGGTAACATTTACTGCAAGATCATGTGACATGGTTGGTTCCTCCACTGTTTGAATTAGTAGACACATTGAAAGAGATACATTTTACTGTAGCTAGTATTTTTATCAGAACTGTGAAACTACCTCTTTATATTTAACACTACGAAGTTTAGAGACATCAGACAAGCAGTAGCTGTATCTAATAATACCATACGGACAAGGAAGCTGGCTGACCACTCATTGTAACACACCCAACAGCACAACTTCCTGCTTTAGTGTGTGTGTGTGTGTGTGTGTGTGTGTGTGTGTGTGTGTGTGTTTTCGTGGTTTTGACACAAAGAGGCAGAGAGAGGTAGAGACGCAGAGAAAGTAGGTGGATTGGGTGGGAAATGTTTTTGACAGTCACATAAAAAAGTCACAAACGTTGCAGCTGGCAGCAGCAAAGAGCAGGGTAATGGAGCCACAACAGATCAGAGAGGGATACTTGGTGAAAAAGGTAAGAATAACTACAATAACATACTCTCACTTCCACCTATTGCGTTTGTAGAACTTGCACACATTTTTTACAAGTCTAACACTGACAATATTATAACGGAATTGTCAACTTTATGATTTGTTCTGCAAAAAAAATAAGATACATTCTGAATTGTAAGAGATACAAGTTTGGCTTAGTACCAACACTCTGTACCTATTGGTAGGCAATACTACAGTTAAACAAGAGTGCAAATAGACAAAAATGACAGAATTGCAGAATGTATCAGATTTAATAGGAGTTTCAACAAGCACCACTTCAGTGGTAGTAAGTTGGGTTTTTTTAACCAAGAGGAGATGCAAGTGCATCAGTCACGCAAAATGTGACAAAAATAAATAAATATCTTACTGGACAAACAGTGCTCGTAAAAAGGAATATTGTTCCAAGTGAAACCAGCCCCTCGAGGAACAGACGTGTATGTCGCTTTAAAGTTGTTGCATAATTTGTACATACACACTTCTGTTCTACAGTTGCAACAAAAAGTCAAGTTCCTGCTTGTGTCCAGAACCTAGAGTAAAACATTTAAAGTGTGTTGTCACTATTTATTCTACATAAAACAGATTTACACTTGGAGAGGAAACCTAAGAATGCTGTGACCTGAATAACTTGTTGAATCTTTGCAATATACCCTGAATATAATGTGAAACACACTACAAAACAAAATCACCTTCGTAAACAACAGGGGACAGAACATAGACAGATAAACAATGTGTATGCTCAATATTTGCTCATAAGCATTTCCTACATGGAACCTACTGTGAACTAGAATTTATTTAAAGGAAGAAAGTGCAGTCAGAATATGCTCATTTCACACCTTAAAACCCACGCACATTTTTCTAGACTGAGCCAGGTGTGACTTCGTGCTTAAACGCCTAACATGCCTATTAAGGGCATATTTATAAACTGTATTTTAATCAATTGCTTTTGCATTTAATTATTCTTTTTATTTACATTTGGTGTTATCCATCAGATAAATGTTATTGCCTTATATGTTGTTTTCATTATGTCTATTGTGAAGTACTTTGTGAACTCTAGTTCATTGTGTGTAGCAATTCTTAAAGTTGTCCATCTTCCACTGGAACAAATCGGCTTGGGGCTGTGTGCCACATACAGCGTGGAGAGGTCAGAAAGTAGTATTGAGAGATGCACTAAATCCCTTCAGTTCAGATTAGTGTTGATACCTGGGGGAGAGTTGACATACACATGGGTTTTCCAAATCTGTGTTGCATAAAAAGAGTTTTAGTGTTAAAACTCTTAACAATGTTTTAAAGAAACTGTGTAGTGCCCTGCTCCACACAGTGCAGGACATGAAAGACACGATTGAGGACTTAAGCTGTTCAGAAGGCAAAGGCTGATATTCCAACACTATATTGTAACATGTTTCTGTTATGTTATTTATCCCCTGCACGGTTGAATTTGATGACTACAGCTACAACTCTGCACATTGCTTTCTTGTGATGCTTGAAGGCATGTTTGTCACAGCAGATATATTTTGGAAAGACTTCTAACACAAGTTATGTAACTTTAAATGTTATATTTTATCAAAAGCATGCCTTGTTGGAAAAAGTCACTGGTTAAACATCCTGCTTCTGTTCCCCGAGGGAGTGAAGGGAGCAGAGGACACAGCAAGCTCAACAAGGCATTATAGTTTGTTCGAAACCAAACCAAGTGAAATGGACCATACACCGTGAAAACACAATCCCAAATAGTTCTGTAGAAAAGTTGCTAAAACTTTTAATGAATCTTCTTATTTATTACCACAACTCCGAAGTACAGATTAACTTCTGCATGTGTAACTTCATGTAACTGGTAAATGGTGTCTGATCAGATAAGAGCTGTCTGCTTTCATTTTTTAAATCTGTATGTTAACCTTACACTTCATGTCACCAAACTCAGTAAGTGAAGTGAAACACAAAGCAAAAGGAATGTTTATGGAGGGAAATTCATGTCAAACTAAAAATGAATTTGGTATTTTTCACATTGCATCATCAGTACAAAAGGGAACTCTCTTGTTTTTATGAACAAGTCTTTTTACTGACTAGTGACCTTCAAAGCCACGCACTCTGCCTCGGATTTGAAGGTCACTGTTGAAAGTAAGAAACATGATGTACGGTGCTATTCATGGTGGTTATATTTGGACAGGGGAGAAGATGAGGAGGATATCCAGTGATGACAAAGAAATGTTACAATACTTATAAATCAAAATATTCAGTTAATTTGCAATATGCCCTATGTAACAACTACATCTTCTACCAAAACGTTTGCACTTTTGCTCATGACATGTCTGTTGTCACCTGTCTTATTGATCCTCAGGGTACAGTGCTAAACTCCTGGAAGGCAGTGTGGGTGCTGCTGTCAGAAGATGGGGTGGAATTCTATAAAAAGAAAACAGACCATTCTCCGAAAGGCATGATTCCACTAAAAGGAGCCACACTCATCAGTCCTTGCCAGGATTTTGCAAAGAGGACGGTAAGAAAATGCAAGAACTAGCATTGAAGCATGTGTGAACATGACGGAGAAGCGAAATAAGATTAGTCACAGTTTAACGTTTAAAAATTAAAACACTGAATTTTAAGATTTGATTAATTTGAGACAGCATATTTCTCTATTAGCAGATGTGTTGTTGATCCTTGTCTCAAGAGAAAACAAACAATATGACAGTGTGACTGACTAATAATGTTCCGTTTAGCTGGTTTTCAAGATTACCACAGAGAAGAAGCAGGATCACTTCTTCCAAGCCTCACATTTGGAGGAGAGAGAGTTTTGGGTCAAAGACATTAAGAGAGCCATTACCTGCCTTGAGGGGGGGAAAAAGTTTGCCAGGAAGTCCACAAGACGCTCCATTCGCCTGCCTGAGACAATCAACCTGACGTATGTTCTGTAAAATCTTCTTGCAAGTGGAAGCAATAACTTGAAAAGACTGTTACATGGATTCCTTTTATTCTCAGGGTTGACCTTTAGCTAAGTCTCGCCCCCTTAGTTACTTTTACCTGTCAAGCTTTCTATTCTCGGACAGCACATACATGGTTTACAGGGAGAAATGTTTAGTAATTTTGAAACAATGCGTCTTTCATTTCAGAGAGGCAGACCAAAGCAGGCTTACAGCTAAAGATTTTGCCGACGGTCACTGGCAGACTGTAGCTTGCTAGCAAATTAATGTTAACTCTGTGACTTACTCGAAAATGGCTGAAATATGCACTTGATGGCTACACACGACATTATGCTAAAAGACTGAGGCTATAAAGTGAACAGGTTCTTGACAAAAATTCAAATTCGTCACAATTAAGGTGTTAAATGTGATAAATGTTATTTTTTTCCGACATAACCTGATTTTGATTAATTTATTATAGGAACATTTACATGGACAGGAAACAGAGATGTTAGGTTAAGTTGCAAGAGAAAAGGCTTTGAGGATGAAGACTAACCGATGTGATGGACACGTAATGAGTTTGGATGAAGCTGGAATGCAAACTTCTCCAAATGCATGAAAGCAAGGCGGAAAGCAAAGTCTGATAATAATAATAATAGTAAATAGAAATAATATTCTTAGAAATAATAACATTGGCTTAATTATGCGTATTGGTCTTGGACTAACACTATGCTGGCGTTACTAGTTGGCTTGTCTTGCAATTTTTTTACGCTTAAAGTAAAGCAGATAAACACACTTTTTAATCAATTTCTTACAATTTGGCTTATGAACAAAAAAGACACTATCTTTCAAAGTATTAGTTTACCACAGATTGCTCTTACAAGTAGAGCCCCATGCTCACTAGTTCAGCATGTGGAGAAAATGCGAAGCTTGAGGACGGCCATGCCTAGTTGGTGGTTGCTAAGTTATGATGGACAGTCACTGGGGTTTAGCAAACAGTCCGTTGCTTAAAGTGTTGATTGTATGATAAATGGCAAGACATGTTGATAGTGTCTAGATTGTGTTTTCTCAGTGAGCTGTACACATTGATGAAAGACCAAGATGATGGTGTGAAAGAGTTAAAACTGGAGCAAGAGAATCGAGTCTTCAACCACTGCTTCGCTGGTACGGCTTGATTTTATTGATGTTACAGCTTCTTTCTTTTTTTTTCAGTCTCACCATTTTTTGCTACTTCTCTCTTTTTGCACAGGCGTGACAGTGGTAGAGTGGCTGATTTCAAAGGAGAAAGCGAGAAATAGGCCTGAGGCCCTCATGTTAGCAACAGGGCTCCTGAATGAGGGTTTTCTCCAGCCTGCGGGTGACCTGTCAAAAGAGGGAGCAGAGAGTGGAGAGCAAACAGCCTTCTTAGACCAGACAAATGCTCTTTATTACTTTGTAAGTTCAACTAAGTGTCAAAGAGTTGTTATTTAACAAATAATTTTGCAAATGTTGACACAAATGTCACTGTCAATAAGATTAACTAAGATAATTCATGTGTATCTATGTATGATGTGTGTGTGTGTGGCTGTGTTTTGTGGCAGGCAGACAGTGGGTTCTTTTGTGAAGGCTACTCCAGTGATGAAGATGTGCTTTTGAAGGAAGAATTCAGAGGAAACATCATAAAACAGGGCTGTTTACTTAAACAGGTGAATCAGAAAGCAAGTAAAAGTCTCAGCATGTTTTTGTTGCACTAGCTTTACAATGTTCACTTACAAGGTGTAAACACACTGTGTCCATAATAAGAAGACAGGTTCTGTATTGACCAGGTGCAAAACATCCCACTTTTCATTGCAGCTCTCACATCCACAAACATGTAGATACAATTAACTTTTAAATAAATAGTTTTTAGGCAAGTACCTTGCCACATGCACTGAAAGAGGAAGTCTCCTTCACATTAATGCCATGTAAGCTGTTGAGTGAAATGAGATAAATCATGTTGTGTTATCCTATCACAGGGACATAAGAGAAAAAACTGGAAGGTGCGAAAGTTCATACTGAGGGATGACCCTGCTTTTATGCATTATTATGATCCTTCGAAGGTAAATATATTGTACACTTGTACAAGCTGGAATAAGAATAAGAGTTTCTATTATTCAGATAATCCTAACTTGCTAAGACTTTCTGCCTTCTTTTGTCTCCTTTCTTTTTTGTGTCAGGGTGATGACCCTCTGGGCTCCATCCATCTCCGTGGGTCTGTGGTGACAGCTGTTGAGTATGTCCCTGATGGTGAGTGAGACTGCTGTCACAGGATACACACACCCCGTTACCTCCCAACTGTGACAGACTGTGACCGGGAAATATAATTGCTGTTTTCTGTCAGTAGTTTCTCTTGAACTTATCCCCTTTAACTCCTTTTCCTCATCTTTTGCCGGTTTCAGCCAAGAAATACGACGTTGATGGTAACCTCTTTGAGATCATCACCTCTGATGAGACTCACTACTTCCTTCAAGCTGCTACAGGCGAAGAAAGAAAGGAGTGGATCAAAGCAGTACAGGCAGTGTCAAAAAGTGGGAAATAACAGGAGCAGTCAAGCAGCTGTGGAATATATGCTATGCACAGTTGAACATCTTGATTGTAAAATTCCACGTTTGAAACTTCAATAATTATATTTAACAGTGTGTCAGTGAAGTATAACTAACTATATAACTATAACTATTATCATAATGTAGTGCTAAATCATTCTAGAGTAAATACATGTTTTACTCCTCTATACACTATGAATCCAATGTTATGGTGTTTTGTGCAGTAACTAATTAATACAAAATTATATTATCTAAATTTAACAGTATGTTTTATCACCAAAGCCAAATTATATTTTGATATGCAAATTAT
>JAVQJD010073644.1:0-76485 GCA_036023655.1 Nannoperca australis | reverse complement strand
ACACAAACACACACACACACACACACACACACACACACACACACACACACACACACACACACACACACACACACACACACACACACACACACACACACACACACACACACACACTTTATATATACAATAAAACTACATACCACAGGTGTATCAGACTCGTCCTCCTCCTCCTCCTCTTTGCTATCCTCGATCTCCTCTGTGACTTCAGCTTTGGCCTCGGCTATGATTTCTCTGAGAGGTCGGCTATCAGTTACACTGGTGACAAAAGGATGCTACATAGATGGACAGGGACACAAGATGTCGACGTCAAATACAAATCTTTCTCCTTCACAAGCTGTCAGGCTGAATCAAATATATGAACAAACAGAATATGACATTCAGATGTTTTATTTCAGTGCATCTATATATCTATCTATCTATCTATATATATATATATTTTATTGTAGGCTGCGCAGGTGGTTGCGTACTGTGAGACAACAGTAAGGAGTGGATGGAGTAGAGCAGCTCACCTGTAGAAGCTGTAATGTGCCCCACCTATTGTCCACATTCTTATCAAGTGCTTTCCGCAGAAAGTCGCTGAATTCTGGTGACCTTTCAAGAATAGATTTAAAAAAGAAAAAATCAGCTTGCTGGCCATAGAACAGAGCAAGCGTCCCTTGTTCCTGCTTTGTGGAATAAAATGATTACAGTTCTTTCCCCTGTGGCCATTCAGTTAAGTATTAACTATTCAGCAAGCTTTCACATGTTAAACAGTCAACATATCCTTATCACCAATCCAGAAACATTTCTGTGCCACCTCTCCAGTTATCACCAGCGCACCATCTCACCATCGAGAGGGATGCATTAGTGTGGGCGGCTCGGACTTGGCTATTTTCAGCAGCACTCTCATGGGATTCATCTCGTGGTTTGGTGGCTCAATCTGTGCCAGCTCTATCAGGGTTACCCCGAGGGACCAGATGTCGGCCTTGTAGTCGTATGGACGGTCCTTGGAGGTTTCGCACATTACCACCTCTGGGGCCATCCTGCAAAAGTAGAAGCCAGCGGATTTGTAATTAGCATTAAGCTAATTTTGGACTGCAAGTGAATGTGTGCCGCCTTAAGGCAACTTGTTTCATATCTTTCTGATCCCTAAAGGTCAAAAAAGACAATAGAAGAGTATGTGTGTGCATTTCAGTCTGGAAATTAAAAGATAGGAAGCCCATTCAGTTTTTAAAGCTGAAGTCATTTAACACAATTGCTGAATGAGGGTTTTTCCCGTTACCCCACCCCCCGGAGCTGTAGGACACCTAATACAATTATCAGATGGAAAGGGGTGAATGCCCTCTTGTATGCAGGCTGCATGACTCACCAATATGGAGTGCCGATGAAAGAATCTCTTCTCTGTAACGTCTTGGTATTTTTAGCAGACACCCCAAAGTCAGCTGAAAGCAGAAATGAATTATGATTCTTTTCATCAGTGACTCAAACTAAACTATAGAACGACACGTTCTGTGTTAAACAGTGAATCTATGGGAACAGAACACAAAAGGGAACATATTACATTTTTACCGGAGCAGCAAAATTCTTTCCTAACCAACTTGCCTTCATGCTGCCAAATATGAGCCCCGTGAGTGGGCAGGCAAGCCTCAATCGCCCTTTCATAATGCTCTTAGAGTCCATCATCAATCCCAGCAGTTCTGTCACCTGTGCAACTATTTCAGCCTGCCCTCTTTTCACTTACAGTTTGTACACATTAGAGAGAAAGAGAGATCTATCATTACGTCCCCGGTGACTGCTTGATAATTATTGTTTGCCAGGCTCTGTCATGACCCTCTGCCTACAGAACATGAATCATCAGGGAGCCAGCAGCTATGGATGCTGCAGCAGCAACAGGAACATTTTTACTTCTGGAAAATTATGTAACCAATTCAATGTATCACCAACTCCAGTACATAAGTGCAGTATAAAGAAAATACAGTTCTCTCCTTTGTGGCTACGGAAAACTGTTTTGTTTTTTTGTCTCGAGGCGCCATGAATGACTCATTCCAGTTTTATTATATGTAAACACTGGGCTGTGCACTTGTCACCACTAAAGTCAAATAGCTCAGCTGGTTGCCACAGCAATATGATGGCAAACGGATCTACAATTGACTTTACTAATGAGCTTTTTAAGCCTATTAGAATTGGCCCTGCAGGAAGGTTCAGAGTGGCCACCAAGGACATACATCTGAGAGAGAAATCAACAATGAATATGCTATTGTTCTGTGTAGTACTCTTATGCTAGTACCTTAATGCGTGCTTAGCTGGAACATGAGAGATCTTTCCTTACTGAATCATCCTTCAGACTTAGTGAAATATTATGACGCCAAATGCAGCAGCAAAACATGAGATGTTTTTATTTTACCCAGTTTCACGTCTCCATCCAAGGAGAGAAGAATGTTCCCGGCTTTCAAGTCTCTGTGAATGACCTTGTTCTCATGGAGGTAAGACAAGGCCTCCAAGGTCTGCCTGCACACCACACGGATCTGGGGCTCTGTCAGGGGCCTCTCCAGCTCTGTGGATAAACACGCACACAAATAATGTATAATGTATCATATGCTGTTATTGTGGTTTTTGTGATGCACTTTTACAAACACAAATGGCCAGATCTGGAATTATTATCATCATCATCATCATCATCATGTAATGGCGCGATGGTATCCAATAGCAACTGCAAGACAAAACTCCACCCAGACACCAGGCAGAATGTATGACTGGACAAATCTAGTGGAGGAAATTCGTTCTAGGTGAGTCAGACCACAGCGCAGAATGCATCAACATCCACGTGTGAAGTGAATTAAATGGTATCCTCCTTGTCGTGGTAATTCACAATAAGAGAGAGAAACTGCACACATCAGAAATGGAGGAACCAATCCTTGAAATCTGAGCTACAATAATTACACAGTTGGATTGGCCTCTCCAACCGGGGAGAGGGGAAAAAAATCCTGCAGAGGAGGCTTAGGATGGAATAAAAAAAGAAAAAGAAAAAGAAAAAGAAAAAAAGAGTTGGCACTTGAGGATGGAGCAAAGAAAAAGCTCCAGAATTATATAGTGTTTTTCTGTTCAATGAATGCGGGACTTACCCAACATGATGGCATCCACTGCACCACCCGCACAAAACTCAATCAGAATCTGCAGCGGTTAAAAACAACAAAGAGGAACAATAAGAAATGTGTACTGTAATGCAATGAAGCCCTAATTCCAATGAAGACCGTGGCAGGGATCCTGTCCTTGTGCTTTATTCTACGATGCACCTGTTCAGCAGTATTTTATGTGCAGAGTAGGTTGTGATGGTTGGTCATCCTGTTAGCTGTAATAATTTCCACAAAATAATTTCTTATTTTTCTTCAGAATAATACTGCACTATTTCTACATGTGACTCACAACGTAGGACAAATACATTCTGATGAAAAATTATTTCCTCATTTTGGGTAAGCCTTGCAGTATATTGAGGAGATACACTGAACACAGTTTATTTCCTAGCACAAACTATATTCTATATATACTTTATAGAAGATGTGAAAGGAAATGTACTGATGAAATAAGCCAGGGAGTTAACGACCGTAACAACTTAAATTTACTTATACTTGACCATGAGTGTGAAAGTCAACAATATACAACTTAAAGCTACAGTTAAAAGTTTAGACTTGAGTGTAATGATGCAATGATCAGTAGAGGTGCTTTCAGCAAATTTTCTGTTCTGCTTAAACCAAATGACCTGCTGTCTAATAATAATAATAATAATAATAACAACAACAACAATAATAACAGAACTATGGATTCACCAGTTCACAGAGCACATTTTATGTCATCTCTGTGAAGCCGCAGTGCATTAGATGAACATAACACCATTCCCTAATACGGTTATTGAGATGTAAAACTGACCAGCTCCTGACCTCAGTTGTAATAGCTGATGTAATGTACCCGACCACCACTTCATCTATATTGGCCTTGACAGTAAGTTGGCAGCTCATGGTATCAGATGATGGATAAAAATCAATCAAAGCTACAACCAAGCACTGCCCTCTATTCAGGGACTCAAAGAGAAGGAGAAACCAGGTTGTTGTTCCTGTTTTGCATAACAAATGTATCGTGCTGTGGGAATCTCGCTTGCAATTTACCTTCTTATGATTCTGCCAGGTGTTACACATGTGCACAAACTGACATTTGGTAAATCCTCATTTCAGGTTAAATTGAACATCATTCATGCGGACAAACCCTCTCTTTTTCCAGCAACATATTTTCCTGGGTTAATCTTTTGGAGAAAAACTAAAAGAAACACACCCAACAGATGCAAAGCAGAGGCAGTTACACATTCATCGTGCTGCTTTAAGATGGGGGCCGTAGGGACAACCTGTATGCAGCTCTGAATTATTCACAGGCACTTTCTCCCGCCACCCAAACCACTCCATTATCATCCCATAGATGTGGCCAGTCCACAAGGGACGGTCACATGACACCACCTGCCAGGACCTAATTGCCCAGGGGCCTCCTGCTGCGCACACAGAATGAGATCTACTGACCATGTATTAAAACTGCACTGTGACTCAACTCTACACAGAAATCATATTCCCGGTAATAAGAATAAAGTAAAAATGCAGTATTTTAGTATTTTAGCAGGAAGTAACAGGCTGCAATTGTTATCACAAAAGTCCTTCTTACGGCTTCCCTTAAACATAATCCATATTTTCAAATGAAACGATCTATAATATGTATTTTTCTGGATTATGAACCAAGATTTCAGGGAGGTCATGCTTCGTACTAACTGACTGCGTCACATGATCGGTTTTAAACTCTTCAAATTTAGGACAATAATGCGCTGCTATTATCTTTTAATCGAATTATTTAAGAGTCCTTTGAGAAACAGCATAACAAACAGTGGCTTGTGATGAATTTGTGTGTCTCCATGCGTGACTGGTTCACTGCCTCTGTGTCTCCTTGGCTTCAAATCAACAGCAACACACGAGAAGAAAAAAAACACTGCACTCAGTCAGGCACTTGCTTACTTACCCATAGTTTGCCTTCAAAATAGAAAGCATCGAGCAGTTTGACGATGTGGGGGTGGTTGCAGGAGGCCAGGATGTCAATCTCTACCATGTAATCCTCCAATTCATCCTCTGTCTTTGTGTCAATAACCTTGGCAGCAGCAAGGGTCCCGTTCTGCTTGTTCTGAGCCTGAAAACAACATTGAAAACAAAAACAGGGAATCATTTACAGTCTCACAATACACAACGTATAAATTAGGATAGAAAAAAAAAGAGAATAAGGAGAAGGCTTGTAATCAATTGTGTATGCTGTTCAATACATGTCTGATATTGCTGTCTGGGTTACAGAAGAATCAGCTTGACTTACTTTGAGTGGCTATTGTGGAAGAACATCCATCAACATTAACGATTTCATTTAAGACAAAAGATCTAGAGCAATAAACACTGCAGCTCTTTATGGCTTATGTAGCTCAATGCAATCTCTATAAGTACATTCCATAGAGACTTTATGATGATGTGTTATGCATTGAAAAAGGAAAATGACTAGAAAAACACCACAGCACCCATTTCAAGTGTTAGGGTTACATTTACAATAAACCCCATCACCTTTTGGCCTACTCTTACATAAGCTCAAGCTTGATCACTTCCTCCCCTCCATTTCCTCTTCTTTCACTCTTTTCACTTTGATACACCTACTGTGAGATCACAAGTGGTGGTAACTTAGAGATGGATTATGGATACAGACACAATCTCAGAGAGTTAAGGAAAAAGAAAAGGGAGGGAGTGTTAGGGCCAACCGCTGCAGAGTATCACACCCTATATTTACACTGTTCTGACCTGATACACGCCCTGTGTCCTTCCCTTTGTACTGGCCTACTCCTGTCTAACACAGGCCATCACTAATACATAATATGTAGATTCAGCATTAGGTTCATGATAGAGAGGGCTGCAATAATCTTTCTGTCATTAAGTTATTAAAGTGGCGTCTGTGGCCTTCAGTCATTATGAACATGACATTTTACACTTTGCTAAACTATATTATACTGGTCTGTTTTAAAGGAATTAAATGGGAGAGTTTGTGGGTGTCATAATAAATTAAACAATTCTGTGCATTGTTAAAACCATGTTTTAAGGCTAGTAAATCATTTCACCTGTCTTAATGTGAACAGACCCGTATCCCAATCTAATTATGGGAACTGACGGGCTGTGCAAACAGAATTATGTAAGCAGTTTGTGTTAGGTCCAAAATAATGCCATGCCTCTTCACGAATAAAAACCTCAGGACTCTTTTCTCTTTCTCTTTCTTAAACAGCTGATTCACACTGCTGAAAATCCTTGTCACCCCGCCCAAAAGAGGCAGCCATCAAACGCCTGTGAAATAGCTGAGGAAAGACGTAGCCTGTGTGTTGATAGTAATGTGACCTGATGAAAGCAACTCCTCCCAACCCCTCTCTGTGTGGGAACCGGGAGTCAATGCATTGTGAAAGTCTTCTGGCTTTCATCACAATTAGTTAATCAGCTAATAAGACTTGGAAACTGGCAAATGAAGATTTCTGGGCCATTAGCTGCATTATTTGATCAAAAGAGTTCCAGGAAGGGACACCATAAGTCACAGGGAAAACAAGAGAAAGCTGTTCAACGGGGGTAACTGCAATAAAAGAGCGCTCAATTGATGGAGACATGGAGCTTAATGTGAAACTAATTTCCACTAAACCTCTAGACTACCTACATTTCTCATCTGATAATTGTCTGTTTGATTTGTATTACACCCCTCAATCCTTTCTTGGTAGCTGTTTGAAATAGGTTGTATGTTATGTTAAAAACAAAATTAACAAAAATAGAAATACCATGTAACCTTCACTTAAAAGAAATACAGAGCAGAATTTTTCTCATGTTGCTGACCTTTGCAAAAGGTGTTCTCAGCCCAATGCAAATTCACACAAAGATAACCTGGAGAGGTACGTCAGCTAGCAGAGATTACATGTGTACACAAAACCACTACTACCTCCCAATATAATGCAATCTGCCAACCCCTCTCTGGCATCTGTGACTTTCTCAACAAAAAACAAACGCTTCATAAGCATTTTTGGGGCCATTTCATTAACGCTGCATTATACAGTACTGGCGTGTGGGCATTGTGTCAGCCTCATGTATAATGTACAGTATGTGTTCACAAAACAAATAGACCATCAGCCTGAAGTGACAAAAGGGCACTAAATGTACATACATACACACCTGCGCACCTGTCACAGTGTATGGCATTGCCCATGCCTTTGTAAACAACACCCCTTTTCACAATTAGGCAATTCAACAAGGCTGGGAGTGATACATTTGACTTTAAAGGCACCTGTTCTCAGGGTATTTTATTTGTTTTACTGCTTACTGTATCTATGGGTCTTCTAAGCTTAGACAATGCAGTTTGGCATTTGTGAGGCATGTTTATTCTGTGGAAGCGAATCATACCTTCAACAGTTTGACTGAGGCCAAGCGCAACTCAATGACATGGCAAAGACATATTTATAACCTGACAATGTGACATGGCATACCTTAAACTTCCAACTTGCCGGGGGAGTTAAAGTTGTCACTAAACATAGCCCTATGTCATGTTTCTCAACCTCAACAGTTGACAGTATGAGTAAACTGTCATAGCATGCACATGAAAGGAAAAACGTAAGTACTGAGGGTCTAGTGGCCTAGAAGATGCGGCCTGAACGAGAATTGTCACATCCCTGCTGTAATTGTAACGTTACATCTTATGACCTGCATGCAACATGAACCAGAATGGAAGCGAGTATCTTAAGAAATAGGTTAGAAAGCCCCAAGGCGGATGTAATACATTACCTTGAACACTTTCCCAAACGCTCCATCGCCCAGTTCGCCAATTATCTCCCAAAATTCCTCTGGGTTAACGTCTCTGTGTACATGTTCATACTGCTTCTTCTTCTTCTCAGGCCCAAACTTGAATATCTTCCGAAAATTGAAGAAAGACATCTTTTCGGACGTGAACTACAGTGCCGTGGATGCGGTCTCTTCGGTTATTTCCGCCAAGAAAATATAGCGGTTCCTCCCGACGCGGAGCTCGAATGGCTGTCGAAAGAACAGCATGCGGGCGTATGAAGGCAGACACGCTGCTATTGTAGCCATTCGGCTATGATAATGTCAATTATAACTTCCCTCGACGGCAGGTATTCATAATCACATCATAGCTTGCAGTGCTCACAGGACGCTGGTCGAAGGAGGTGAGGGATACAGAAAATAGTTCGTTGTTACGCAAAGGCTCCGATTCCTTTCTTTAAAAAAAATTGAAATGAAACGAGGCAGTAAATATCGACCATATCATCACACTTGATACGACATTATGATAATTTAACGTTAGCGAGTAAAAAACGGATAGTCAAAAGACCCCATGCTTCGGTTGAGTGACCATACAGAAGTTAGCTGACCAGCGTCAAGCTAGCTAACGTACTTATTTGGATTTCCGCAAAAAACGTTCAAAATAAAACCGTTCACTGCCATACAAGACACTTTTTTGTTACTGAAATTAGCAAAGATAAAACGAATAATACATTCCTCAGAAACAAACAGACAGTGTTATATTAACTGTCTTTTGTACTATTTTGTGAGCATGTTATTGGAGAAATAGACCTAGCTTTGATGTTCGAGAAGTAGCCGTTAGGCACGTAAATTAACATTCTTTATGTCATTACGTAAAGCGCAACGTGACGTTGACGCTACATCAGTTTTGCTAAAAAAAGACATTTTTTCCACGAAATGTAACGTTATTGTCATTATGTGGCCGAAATGCCAACGTGTTTTGCTAGGTCGTTTTGTGATGTAAAGAGACCCACTACATGCGTTTACTCCGGAGACATTTCCGCTGTCAGTTTGGTGTATCACGAGGTAGCTTGACGCTGCCAGTTGGTTAGCTGTATCTATTTCCTGAATCTCCTCGGCAGGACGTGCTTAGCGGCTTAGCCCCTCGGCTCTACCGCGCATGCTACTTGAGTTCCTGTCGTCATGAAGAGGAAAAAATGGTTGAAGTGAACATTGTAGCCTCATTCAGGCCCACATTATGTCATAAGGAGTCAGATAATTAAGGCTAGTTTGGTTCAGATAAGTCACAGTAATTAAGCAGTCATATGCTGGGACTGTAGTAAACTAGTGCACAGACGGCATAACCTTATGATTAAGTTTAGTTGGCCTTTTATTTACACAAATCACAACAAAATATTAAATACAATAGGCTCACAGTTTTTTATTTTGGTATATTTCATCTTTTAACTGTTCTTAGTAAATAACTTGACTGAGCAGTATTCAGATCATTTACTTAAGTAAAAGTAGCAATACTACACATTGTAAAAATACAAAATTACAACCAAAGGTTCTGTAATAAAAAAAAAAAAAAACACATTCAGATTGTCATCATCAAAATGTACTCATTGTGTAGACTGGCCCCTCTCAGTGTTGACTAAGGACCGCTGTGTAGATCATATATTATAAAACGGCCAAACAATGTGTAAACTCAGCCCGAAAAAATTTAAACTAGCTTTCAAATAAATGTAATGGAGTAAAAAAAAAGATCTTTGCTCCACACCTCTGTAGAATGCAAATAATAAATAAATAAAAAACTATCGATGGAGAGGGAGATATTTGTGTTTTGTGTAGCGCCCCCGTGTGGCAAGATTCACTTATCTTCATGCTTATGAGTTCTCCACCAGGAGGGAGCAAAGTCACTGGCCATGTGTCTAGTTTAAGTGCTGTCGGAAATCCTATCGAAACTCTGAAATGAATGGCAAAGTGGACGGAGTAAGTGAAACGTTACGACTCAGCCGTGCAGATACAGTTTATGTTTCTGTATAGCCGCTCGTGCGTGTTTATCAGTTTTCTTTTAGTTAAAAACGCAGCAAAAGGCATAGAAGAGGATTTAGAGTTTGTCACAAAGCAATTCAAAACTTCTAACGGCAATAGATTTACTATTGTAAATCACACTTCAAACACTTCAAACTCTTCAACCATTTTTTACTATTGTAAATCTATTGATTTACTTCTTTTTCTTAAAAAATAAATAAATAAAATCTACGCACCAAAGAGGTTTTGTTTTGCATAGCCTAACAGGGAGTTGGCAATGGAAAATGTGCTGTAGGCTTACAAAATGTTCTCAATGTTACATGTGAGACACGAGCAGCAGCTTGGCTCCATTTCTTCCCAGGGCACCGTGCAGCGTCCAGCCAGCTGGAGCGGGACCGCCCCACACATATTGATTTGCACTGCCTTCCCCTCCGTAGTTTGGCTTCGGCAGTCCAGCCCCTCTCGAGGGGAGGAGAACACTGATTAAATGCCAGTTTTACTGCGTTGTCATGTTTCACAAGGAGCTCAGAAGACCCGAGACTGCCGGACACCATCATTTCATGGATGCACCCAGAGCCTGAGTGCGGACTCCCCCCCCTTCTCCCAACTTTTCTCTCCGAAGTTCTCACAAGGCGATTCCCTTGTGGTTTTTCATGCTCTGTTGTTTTCATGGGCGAGCATCTTCTTTTGTAGCATTTAGAGTATTACTTGGTGCAAATCCTACTTGGTATGTCAAGATGCAGCTCCGAACGGTCCTTGATGTAAATGTTGTGGACGTGCAGAAGAGAAGGAATCCCTCCAAACACTATGTAAGTTCCCTTCTCGTTCTGCGGTTGATTTCATACTGTGCAAGAAGCTATTAACATTACAAATCTAGGCTCCACTTTGCAGTTCTGTGGTTGGCAATGTTGGTCTAATTTATAGGTTCACAATTTTGGTTTGGATTGAAATATCAACAATTGGATTGATTTGACATTTTAACATTTGTGGTGTCCAGAGGATGAACCCCAATGATTTTGGGGATCCCCTGAATTTACCTCTTGAGGTTCATGCGTGTGGCTTTGAGTGAAATGTGTATAGATGACAGTTGACATAGTACCTGACATTGGGTTTTCTCTGACTTTTAATCTAGCTGTGTTTAGTTTGGAGCCAAGTAGCAAACAATAACATGCTAACACAAGATAAGACAAGATAAGATGGAGAATGTGGGAAACAGCATGTTATTGTGAGTATATTAGCACAAAGGAACACCTCAGAGCCGCTAGCTTAGCTGTAGACTTTAAAGACCAACTGGAATCTCATGCAAATCAGAAATCTGTTTTTGCAGTTAAAAAGATTGTCAATGTGCTTTTAAACAGTTGTCAATAGTATGGGATTGCTGAAAGGAAGAAAAGGGTCTCTGGGGAAATATCAGAAGTGGATGGGCGTGTCAGTGTCTGTTTGACTGACAGCAGCTGGTAGGCTGAGCCCTGACAGGGGAACCAGAGAAAAAGTTAGAAAAAGTAAACTTAGGCTGCAGCTTACAAGCTAGCACTGGTATTGAAGAGTAAAGGCCACACTAGCATCCAACCATACCCAAGTGATATTTACATGCTCCAGCTGACATCAGCATTTCACCCCCCCCCCCCTTTGACTGTTTGGTTGCTTGTCCCTCAAGCTAAGAAGGTGCAGTTTGTCGATTAGATAAAGACTTTAGCTGAAAAGCTAATCTAGGTTGTTGTTCAAAGTATGTGGCTCTTACTTGTGTTGTATTGCAGACTGCTGTCTGCCTATGATGGAACCTTTTAGTTAGGTTTTATTCAACTGGTTTAAATTGAAGTAACTGGCTTTATGGAAACAAGCACTATCTACATAGATGCATGAATGCAAAGACAAGGGATCCTCAAAACCAAGAAATAATATTTTGCTTTTGGTGTCAGATTTTTCTCAAAGGATAACAGATGCAATTTACAGAGCAGACGCTCTAAATTGCTGTAAAAATAATTTCAGCTACATTTAAAGTTTTGTTTAGATTATGTGCCATGGACATAATTCAGTTCGTAGTCAGAAAATGAGAATCTGCTGTAGAACAGCACTATAAAACATTTTCCCATGAAAAAAAAAAAATGAAGGTGGTCATACCTGCTCTCACAACCCAAGTGCAAGTTAAATTAGCAAAAGGGACAGAACGATCCTTTACCATCCGAATTTGAATATTTGGTTTTTCTTAGGTAATTTCCTTGCAATACCACATTTCAGATCGGGGTCATGTGTTCTCTGCCACATAACATACATGTCAGCTGGAAGGAATCTGTGTACCAGAAGCAGTTCTTTAAAATAGCATGGGTCATATTTATCTAGTTTCCTGGAGGGGATGTACCATCCTAGTGTCTTCACACCCATATGAGAAACCGGTGCAAGCTTTGCTTTGTCCAGACACATCCCCATGTAAACATCATCAATGGGATGAATAGTAATTGAGAGGGACATCTTGTATATCACCAAAGCTGTGTAGCCAGACATGAGGAAGCCGCCACCACCACAGTAGGGGGGATATGAGTTTGGGTTGTGCACCTGATGTGGAATAAAATATTTGCTTTCTTTCTCTCTAATGGGCCCTGCATTCCTGATCAGATCGCCAACAAAGAGGTGCTTGCTTCCATCATTATCTTGGAGGCCTTTGAGGTACTCAATCATGTTGCCAGTGTTGGCAAATACGTCATCATCGCCATTTAGCAGGAAGCGAGCTTTCAGACAGTTTCTTTCCATCCATTCTAAGAAGAGTATCTGCTTCAAAGTGAGGTTAAAGAAGGATTCATTAAAGTCCCATTGGAGAATGTCATTGTACTCGCGTTGCTCCAGTTTGAGGAGTTCGTTCAGTTTCAGTTTCTTCAAACCAACATCCATCGTTCCAGAGATGAAGATCCTTCTGATCCACACACCGTTGTGCAACCTCTCTTTCGCCCAGGTTTTGCGCAGCACCTCCCGGCGTTCGTAGTTCACAGGGGAGCTTTTAATGACCAGCAGAAGAAAGGGGTCTGCAGACTCACCGGCACCTCCACATTTGTCAGGGATGTCCAATAGCATGGGAAAATGGCGACAGTGACGATAGTAAAGAAAATCTTGAATCTTATGAGAAAGAGTCCTGAAGCCGTGGATATGGGCAACAGCCATATTCTGCTTACATCTTGGCCAGGAGTATACATAGGAGTGGTTTTTGGTGGATGCCTTCATTTGACTGCTACCAATTTCCACATCTTTTTGGGGATGAATGGTTTTGTGATCAAAATCTTTCCAGAGGTAAACCGCCATGAGAAGAGCTAGCAGCAAGAAAGTTCCTGCTTTGAATTTTGTACTCCTCAAAGCTCTGCAGTTAAAAAACAAAACAAAAAAACAACCGTTTTATTGTCAGTCTGACATGGATTTAGGTCAATAAACCTATAGTCAGCACTATAAGATAAACCTTTTAGTCCCTCAATGCAGGGCATACAGTAGCAAAGGTGGGGGAAAAAAAGTGCATTAAGATCTCCATACAGTTACTTGCACACCCTAAAGCAGAATTCATGTTTAGTTTATTTGTAATGCACAATATACAAATTAACACATCGGTATGGTAATAAAATACTGTTCCAATTTTAAGCTGTCATGTGCATTTTAAAAAGAAATATGGATGCACTCTTTACAATTTTCTTACAGGATAGTGCCTTTAAAATTACCCATGAACATTTTCTGATCCAAAACTATTAAAAATGTCCAACTGAAGTGATTCACAGGACCGATTTCTCATCTGCCATGGCTATGGCAAAGTTTCATTATTAGTCATGTACATTGATCATTGGGGAGGAGATGGGGTGCGGACAGTGGTCTTCCATGTCAAATTCACATGCTGGGTTTTACAATGTAACAAATGTCTCACTATTTGCCTTACTTGCTCTTCACAGTCAGTTTCCTTGGCCACTTGGGGCCCTTGTCAGGAAATTGTAAACATATGTTTTGTCTCTGAACATTGTCAGTCTTCGAGATTATGGTATACCTAGAAGGGCTAATTCAAAAAGACAAATAGACTTGAAAATTCTTGTAGATGTTTTGCTTTAACAAAAAAGAAAAGTGGGTTCCTCAGTTCAGTGGGAGTTCCAGGCACTCTGTAGGGTTGTGCATAACTTGAAAAGGCACTTATGGGTTGCTAGATCATTTAGCTGTCATGTGTTCACAAGTCAAAGGTGTCAGTGGATGGGAGAATGAGGAAATACAATCTATCGAAAGCAATCATTCAAAACTGGATCCTCAAATGAGCCGATTCATGGGGCGCTGTATTGTAATCCTAATTAAAATATCAAGGACATTTAGTCAACCAAAAAAAAAACCTGTTTGTTCAGATGTTGAGAAACATCTGAACAAATATAGTTCCTAAAGTGACTCATCGTCTCTGTATCACACAAGTGACTATTATTTTAAACATGTTTGTTGTTTTCATGGAATTTTAAATGTTTGAACACTGTGATTGGGGCCATTTCAGTTCTAGCTAGCGCACACACACACACACACACACACACACACACGATAGAAGGGAAAAAAAAACCCTGCTACCTCGATATTGTGAAAGAAAGCAACTCTTACATACTTCAACTTTCTAAAGAAACCAAAAAGAATTTAAACGCTTAATTTAGGAGAAGTAATGAATTAGACAGGGTGTAGACCCAAATCAGAAGATTCACATATCTACTTTTTAAACATCTGAGCTTGTTGAAAGTGACAAACATTTAATAGTTACCTGAACATATTAGTAGAGTAGTATGCAAGTATCCTTTTAACAGTCATCAGGATGTGTAGTTTGCTGGGGTAGTCACACAAAGATGATGTGCTGGCTGCCTGTGGGACACATTTTTCCCCTCAGAGTTTAGCCAATCAGGCAGCATCTGTGGGCAGGGAGTGCTCAAAAACGACATGACAAATTGTTCGTAGGCAGGTATTTGACATAAGTGGTTTGCCATGGGTGGCTGATGTTAAAACAGGTGGAACTTGCTGGAAGCACATACCGTCAGCTCAACGACTCGTGCATACAACAGCATGGCTCTGCTGTGCACCCTGCTGGATATAGGACAGATCCCTCGTGTGTTGACTGACAGCATCTTCGTCCTCCACTTGGACTCCTTATCAACCAACCAGCCAATGATAAACCACAATTTACTCACTTAAATCAGTACAGCACACTTATATTGTAAACATTTAATATTTTAAATCAACTAGTATAGCATGCCACTGTGAGGTTTCACACACACCTTATTGTAAGTATGTGGCATGGTAACTACAAAAAATGAATGAGTCAGTTTACACATACCAACTGTTAGACAAACAAAATGGGGCAAGTCTTTCTTTCCTGGAATTGTTAATGCAATGCAGGGAGAGAACCATTGCGCAGATCAATGATTTATTAGGGATAAATAAACTTACAAGCAGGAGATCCAGGCTCAGGTGACAAAAGTTTAAGGGGCGGGGGAACCAAACGTAGGGGGAACCAAACGGAAAGGAAACCAGGACATGGAATTCTGAGTAAACCAACAAAGAAGGGAATTGGTATATGTAGGGAAGTGGCTAACGAGGGAATCAGGGGCAGGTGAGCACTATGGGGCAGGTGGGGCTAATCAATGACGCATGAGGGCAGGATCTACAGAGACAAGACAAGTTATACAAGTAGAATTTCAAAATAAAACAAGAAACAAAACAAAAGACTAAGCGTAACAGAATATAACAGGAATTTAGATTGATGGCGTTTGTTACTCTTCTTTAAGAGCTCAGGCATGGATGCTTAGTCACGATTATAGTTAAAGGAATAGTTTGACATTTAGGAAATAAGCTTGTTTACTTACTTGCTTTCAAAGCCAGGATATTGTTTGTTTAACTTAGCAAAAAGAGAAAGACAGCAAAAGAGGCACTACATACAAATCTTAAAGCATGTAAGTGCTAAACTGCTACTGAATATCCCAAAAAAGAAAGATAACTTAGCTACAGTACATTACCTAAATGTAGTTACACCATTGGTCGGACGAGTATTGGAGTTTCCCCATTGGCTGTTGCTCCTTCAAAATGAATAGGCGTGAACGTTAGTTATGTACTGTAAGTCATGATTCTATAGAGGACAGCCCTCTAAGAAAATTGCAGATGAACATTTAATACCCATTACACACACACACACACACACACACACGCACACACACACACTTTAAAAACACTCCATGTAAACATCTTGCCACAATATAGCATATTAACTATACGCATGTTCTAGGTTCTTAGTCTTCTCCAAGCTGATCGGAGTTCCAGTGTGTAACTTGATGACAGCTGCTAATTCAAGCTATGCAATGCATCGCTATCATTTTTTACAGATTGAAAAGTTAAAGTAGTTAATGAGTTGTTTTTCGCGTTCCCTGGTTGCTCACAAACTGTAAGACCCCAGAATGGAGCCCTCTGTTCTCTGCTGCCCATTTGTTGTCTGGAAGTCTGTAGTTATCTAATGATTCCTACACATGGAAATTTAGTGCTGATCCATCCAGTATCTGTTGAGATATTTCACTGGATAAGTGAAAACTTTGACCTGCTGGTACTCTAGAGGAAAAGTAAGGGGATCACCAAAGCTAATACAATGTATCCTGAGCAGGACATGAATGTGTGTACCAAAAATTATGCCAATCCATTTTAACAGCTGTTGAGCTATTTCATTGTGGACCACTATTTATTTTAGACTTTTAGTCTAAAGACTAAAACTATTTTTAATGCTAATTATAAAATGTTGGCATGATAAAATTGTAAACTAAGATGGTGAACGCGATAAACATTATACCAGGTAACATCAGGATGTTAGCATTGTCATTGTGAGCATGTTAGCATTCTACGATTAGCACGTAGCACAAAGCACTGCTGTGCCTAAGTACAGCCTCACAGAGCTTCTTGCATGGCGCTAGTATCCTAGTCTTGTTTGACTGCATGGTCTGGCCTTAGTGTTATTTTACTAACTTGAGTAATCAAATCAGATGAGCCACGAGACATGTCTCAGCGGGGTTGCAAAAATCAATTAGTCCATCAGGTTCAATTGGATTAATGAATGAGAGTTGGGATCAATTGCATCATCCATCTCCTGCTGAGGGAGCTTCCCAGAGGCCGCTAAACATAGGGCACAGACTTCCCTTGGGATGGAATCCGGAGCTGAGGGTTGACTGGGAAGTCCCCACGCGGAAAGAGGAAGAAAAAAATAAAATCTCATTATCTATGAGCTAAGCAACTAAAAATGCTTATCCGGTTTCAGAGAGGAAAGAAGCAACACTTTGTCTTTTGTTCCCACTGTTCAAGTGAGACTTCCTTCCAGGCACTCATGGCACTGGAGCCAGAGAGTGCATGGCATCTAATCCTGGTTTACATACATTGCCAGAGGATCATTTCAGGAGAGAAGTTTGTACAGTTTTCTGCATGAACACCCTTGTTGAATAGACTTTAATATTTAGTAAAACATGTGCTATGAATCAGCTATAAATGTCCACCAGTCATGGTAATTTAATGCAGATGTGCCCACACATAAATATGCATCCATTTGTTGTGTGTACTTGTTTTAAATCTGCTGTGAAGAATGTAATCTTGTTGCATGAAATTACAATGGACTCAAAGTATCAGTAATGTTGGTTGCAACCATCACAATCAATTCCTGACGTTACTCTAGGTGTTACATAAATTACACATGAATTAACTTGTAATAATGTTTACATTTCAGAATGTATTCTGTTGCACAAATGATATTGTCATGTACAAACATAAACATGGTTCATTGTTTGTGTATCTTCGGACCTCACACACCCTCCCTTTGAGCCATGCTGCTGTGCCTAAACTCAAGAGTGTTTGGTCATGCTGTCTGTATCTAATTAGCAAACTGCTAAAGAACTCGTTCCGCCTCGCTGCGCCTGCGCGCTCTTTCTGTGACGAACTGCGTGCAGAACGAAGACTGCATTTCAAACTAGTAACTGATGTCCTTGCTGATTGCCACCATATGCGTAAATGCTACTTTTATAAACACTCGGTGCCATGTGCTTAGATGGAAATGCATTAGGTGCAGCCATCTGTTTCCTAACCTCAGGGCGTGCACAATTGTTTGTTGGCCCTTTATTGTTGAGGCAAAAAGGGGATTTATTTTGGGAAAACTTCCGACAACAGTGTTTTTTTCTGTAAATGATGTCTGCCAAGGAAATGATATTCCCATTTCTGTAAGAATAAACACTTCTTCTCTGTCATTATTCCTGGTGATAGACAGAAGTGTTGAAATCACAAAAAACACAAATGTACTTTGTTATAAATGGTTTTAATGACATGATACTTGAAATTGTTTGGCCCTCTCATTGACCCCTGATCCAGTGTGTGATGGAAACAAATGAACTTAATGAGTTTATTTGACCTTTGACAACCTTTTGACAACCTTTTTCAGGAGGGAATGCACTTTGTGTCATTAGGGCAAGTCAAGCTAAAACGGTGCCGTGCTGTCTCTGATAAAGTGACTTTGTTCCTAACGGACCTCTTTTGTTTGTCCTTCTCTCACTAGGTGTACCTCATCAACGTCACTTACTCCGACTCCACTTCCCATGTCATCTACAGGAGATACAGCAAATTCTTTGACCTACAGGTATGTTATACCGACAAACTAAATATACAGATGAACTAAATATTTCTACAGTCAATTATTACATGACCAGCTTAAGTTCTAAACCTTTCAATTGTGTGTTGGGAATGGCCTGAATATGTCTTCTTCATTATAATCTGTGAGGTCAGTTTGACCTTTTGGTCACGTCTTTCTGTTCAGCTGCTAAAAGGCAGTATGCTTTGTGAAAGGTCTCATTTAAGACTACTGGAGCCTGCTTGGGGAAAAAAAGGAAATGGGGGAAATCCAGTCAGCAGATGCAGGAAGAAAACATCACCTCAGTCAGTATCCAGCATACAGCCCGGGGCAAAGTTTTGCCTCAGGACTTTTTTAGGGATCCTGTAGCCTCCAGTGAAATCTCTGTATTTCCTAACAGCGACTCACGTATACATTTTAACCATACTGGTTGTCTATACTATAGTTTGTTTGGCGCTCTCATTCAAACGTATAAGTAGCCTAAGCAACCGTGTGAGGGGGTTTAAATGCTTGATAAGGTGCAAGCTTTATCAAACGTTTTTGTCTCGTAAAAGACTCTCTCTGGGTCTTCTCTGATAACACTTTCTGCCAGACTACACTCGACAGTGCTGTGGCTCTGGTGGGCTGGCTGTGTTGAAGGCAGCAGAGGAAACCCTTTGTTCTCTGGTCTCTTGCTAATAGCCAGGAAAGTTTTGCCTTGGTCTGTTTGATGGAAACAGAGCTTCTCTCCTGTCTTTGTAAACATTAGTCTTGTCATAGATCCCTGCTGCCTGGGTGTGTTTGTCTGGTCACGGTAATCTGTGAAGAGCAACAGTCTGCAGCTGTCCATACAAAATGGGTGTGGATAGTGTGGTTTATTTGTCCTTATATGAACATATAGCTGAAAGATGAAGCACACTGGCAGTTGCAGACACTATATATTTAGTATTGGATTGACTAAAAACTAAAAAGCATCTTCTCACTATTAGGTAAGATAGCATGTCAACAAGTGCATCAGAAATTACACCGTTATAAAAAGTACAAAATAATTACAGTTTTTTTTTGTGGAAATCACATCAGGCAGTGAGCTTGGATGAAACAAGGAAGAAGCTGTGGCCAGGAAAGGGTTGGGGGTTGGAGGTTATGAGCAGTTTTGGAGCCTTGGATTTAACAATTGAAAGGAAGATGATTTCTGTTGGATTTTTAGATAAGACAGCTATTTACCTGCTGCACGTCTCCTTACAATTTCAGTAATGTTGAGCAATAAAAGTCTCATAGTCTCACTTTTCTAACGCCTGCTTTGGAATATTTGTCTTTTCTCCAGGCAGAAACTGAGCTTTTGTTTGTGAGTCTGCCAACGGACACCTACAATTTTATCCCAACTCTGCACAGTCCTCTGTCTTCGTCGCACAATTGCGTGTTTTATGTTCGCTAGAAGCTGACAGAGAAAAAAAATAGCTTCTGACGCCCTTAGCCTGACAAATGTGACCATGATCTCATCTGATAACCATTCATTCAGTATTCAGAGAAGCCAAGTAAGGTCACAGAACAAGAAACACTTTTTAAGCACTGGCTGATCATTTATATTATGTCCAACATCAGTCAGCACTGTATAGCTGGTCTTATAAAACCCCTCATCAACAACAGGCAGCTTTGCTGTTTGTCTTTTAAAGGTAAAGTATTCATTTTCATTGCCAAATGGATGTCCAAAAGTGCACTCGATGCTAATGTTTCAAACCTCTCCAGTGCACTAAACATAACTCATAACTGCTGCTCTGGGAAGCAATTATCATAAATTATCAGGATCTGATCTCCTCTTTGTCTTTTCTGCTGACCTTTAGGAAAGTGTGCTTTTTGTTGTCGCATTGAATCATTGTTTTTTAAAGACGTTTGTTTTCATGCTGAAAACTGCTGAGCCTGAATTCCACCAATTGTTTGTATCTGGTAATCAAAATGAAAACCACAGCGCACATGGGTCACAGCCTTCCACAGAGGGATTGTGGAGTGTGCAGGCTGGCCTGGTTTCTTTTTGGACAGAATCGTCTCCTAAAATCCCTTACTCATTATTTTGGGATTGGGGAACTGGACCAGGGTCAGCTCTAACATTTCTGCATTATATTTTGTCTGGCCTACTTTTCAGACAAGATGAGACCTTGTTTAACTCTCAAGATGAGACTTTAACAAGGTTTTTGTTGTTGTTGTTGTTGTTTCTTTGTTTTGAAACTGTTGTCAAACATGGACTGCTTTGCAGATATATGAGGGAAGATAAACTGATGGCTGAGAATAGGCTGGAATTATTTAGCATTGCATTCCTACAGTTTAATATTGTCTTAAAAAGATGCAGCAGAACCAGAAATTGTCTTTTTTTTATTCCACGCATTCTGCTTCTTTGTCAAAACCTGACGTCTCCATTACCCACAGTGCAACTCAACCATCGACAGTTCAGTTAGAGATTTGGGCGTATTATGCTAGTAGCTGCTAATGAAGCCTCTAGCTCCATCAAGCAGAGATGAGGGGCGGGCTACAGAGGTTGTGTAAGCTCACTTCTTTCCAACTCCACACCCCCAGATTTCTTTCATTCTCAAACTTGTAGTCTTCAACGTCAACCGACCTGACTCAAGTGACATAGATTGAGGCAATTTATCAGACTCCCTATGGAGCCACAAAAGGGTTTGCACATCACATGTAGCAGACCTGTGAACAGACTTTGGTGTGTAAAATCGGTGGAGTTCCGTTTCTTAAGGAATCAACTGATCATTGTTAATTGAGCCCAAATATCTGAACACTTGTCAGTGTTGCATCAATTTGTTAGTACCAGAAGAGACATAATGTAAACATTACTTGTTTATGATAATGATAATAATGACGCCAGTTTTGTAACCACATGCACGATCAAACTGAGACAGTTCTGACCAAGAGGGCTGTTGCATCACAATCTCTCTGCAGTAAACAACTGTCAAGTAGATGTCAAAACACAACCAAGAGATGGGGTCAGATTGTTTTCCCACTCAAACATTCCTCCCTGTCTGAGATTCCTCTCCGAACAGTTTCTTTGTCTGCTGCACAGTGCAGTGTCTCTTTGTCTGTTTCTCCCTACCCACTGCAATTAACTTTAAATGCTTCAAATGATTGTCATTACAGTGCACAGAAGCTGTTTGGGTTTCTCCTGTCACCATAATTCATGGCCACAATGTCATAATGCCAAAATAGAGATATGTGTTCATCGCACTTTCTTCCTTGGGCATTTATTCACAACACTGATTATCGAGTGTGTAAAAAGACACCGGGAAATGTGATTACATCATAGCACCTGTTGCTACATGGACATGTTCATTTTCCCAGTGGGAACACTTGGCTGACTCTGCAGCTTAATGCACTGACGTATCCTGTGCAGAGTGTAGGAAAGAAATATAGAGTAAATACAGCATCTGGAGTGAATTAAAGGTATATGAAATGTGAGAAATGTTTTCCCTCAGACTTTTGTTCCAAGTATTCCGGCTATTACTATAGAAACAGTGTATCCAGGCCGGTCCCCGGGGCCAATGTCATCATTGCTTTTGGATGAGGAGCCTCTCTAAGCCGGTTTCTAAAGGTGTTGAATGAACTCTCCCATCTTTAGAGGGAGTATGCGGCTCCATCCAGCTGGGAGGCTGATAACATGATGAGTGTGCAGCTTAGTGTGTCAGACAAACAATGCAGTTGCCAAATGCACTCCCCAAAAAATGGGATTTTTAGAAATTACAGCCCATGCTATAAAATTGTATTATAGCCATAGAATTCCAAAGAAAAACATTTGATGTCTTTTCAGTCTTAGGCGCATAAAACTTAGTGTTGTGCATGTTTAAGTGCAGGTGTGGTTAACCAGGACTGTTCTTTATACTCAGCCCTTTTAATTGCACTTCAACCACAATAATGATGGCTGTTCTCTTGAAAAGAAACCATTAGCAGCCTATGTTTCGGTGGAGAGGAAAAATGCCATGACCTGAGAGAAATTTTGAGATTGCAGATGAGTGCAGAAAAGAAAGAACCACAAGAGGAGAAACCAAACCACCTCTTAATAGAGAAATCCTACCAACAAGTCCTGCAGGCCCAGACATCCTCCAAGCTTGCTTCTGTTTGTCCACCTGGTTGTTTCTGGCTTGGTTTAGCCCAAGACCAGTCTCCCGGTCTCCTCCCTCCAGTTGAGCATCATTTAACTTGACACTGACAGTCTTAGCTGTTTAACAAAGTACATCTGGAACAAAGCAAGGCAGAATGAACAAAGGCAGGGCTACATCTGGATTTCGAGCTTGCTGTTACTGCAAGACGCTCCCATGTGCGTTCATGGTATTGCAGTGATTTGTTCAAATAGGAAACTAGCAACTCTTTACCATGATACAGACACATTTGCAATGCATGTTTTTTTCCCCTCAGCACTCAGAAAAACATGTTGATACGTCATACACAACACAGCATGTTCCTTGTACACATGGGACAGATGCACACTACGTGCATCCGAGCAGATGCAGGCTGAAACTGTTACAAACTGCTACACGTAATAGTTGCATGCTGTCATCATAAAAGACTTGACACAAAATGCTTTGTATCTATTTTTTCAATGCTATAAGTGTTCAGCTGTATCAAGGGTAACGTCAGTGTAAATTATGTCCTCTGAGGATTTTTAAGCTCCTTTAGTGGAACTTTCTTTTGATTTCCTTTCACAGCTAAGTGTGGGCAACATAACCTTGTCTGCTGCCCCAGAGATCAAAGTGAAACTGTTTGTAGTCTCACGACACAGTAGCTCTTCAGTTGTACTTATACCCCATGTTGAACTCTTGTACCGTAACAAGGATGTCCACTGTTTTTAGAGAGTTTACAACCCCTTCTTTGTTTCTGTTTGCATGTCAGATTCCTCCACTTTCAACTTTAATAAACTTGTGGTAGATTGAAAGACGGTTCATGTGGTTTAGCCATCAAACAGTTTTTTACTGCACAACTCATGTTTGTGTCACTCTTTACTCTACTTCTTGTTTACAGATGCGAATCCTCGACAAATTCCCAATTGAAGGAGGACAGAAAGACCCGAAAAAGAGGATTATTCCTTTTTTGCCAGGTGATAAACACAATTCATCATAGCTTGCACAACACTATCACCTTCACATCAAGTTTAGATTTATCCAAGAGACTGCCGTGTTCAAGAGCTCAAGTACAAGCAAAAGAAAGGCCTTTGGACATTTTCGTTTTATTAACTGCCATACTCCATCCAGGCCAAATCAATTTGTGGCAGTAGGAGGCTAGAAGAGAGTGATATATATATATATATATATATATATACAAATTCACATACATAAAGGAATTAGAGTTATATAAATGTAAACAGATACCTGCACACAAAGAAAAAAGTGGCAAAAAATAAATATAAGAGTCAAAAGAAAACACACTGATTACTGATTAGTTTTAATTAAAAAGATGGTGAGAAAGAAAAAGGGAGAAAAAAAGAATCATGACTGCTATTTATCAAATAAAATATATATATTTTAAATGTTGCTATTCGTCCCAACTGAGTAATCCACTCAAGAGAAGAGAAGAGTACTTTTGATAATCTGAAGTTTTGTTGTATTTTGAATGTTTTTTGAGAAGTATGTACAACCGACAGTGCTCTTTTTCTTCAGGTAAAGTCTTGTTTCGCCGAAGTCACATAAGAGATGTAGCCGTCCGCAGGCTGAAGCATCTGGATAATTACTGCAAAGTAAGACAAAGGTTCACTTTGTTTACTGTTGACACAATACGTCTTGTCTTTTAGGGCAGTAAATGTTGACTACTCATTTTTGGGTTAAGTGATGGATGGAAGAGCACTTTATCTATGTCACTCTCCACTCCCTGAACAGTTGCCACAGTATTTCCTAGGCAGGGCTCAACATTTATCTCCCCCACCAGCCTCAACAGGAAAGCAACTGTTCTATCTGCGCTGGTCATTTCCTGTCACTAATGTAAATAAGCCGCCTATAAAGGAAACGAGGGAAATGGGGGCACACAGAGGTAAAACAGAATCTAAAGAATAAGAATGAATCAGCAGACTTAAATTGTAATAGTGAGCGCAGATGGCTGCGTGACCCTCTTATATTCAGTAGGTCAGAGAAGGGAATGTGGGGCAGGTGCATTGCCAAGTAGGGCAGCAGTTTTCATTTAGGGAAACTAAACAAGATTTGCTGTAAATGCAAGAATCTTTAAGAAAACAACTCTAGATTTCTTTTTAATATCGTTTCAATAAGAATGTCGTGTTATTCAAGTACAGTGGGCTGAAGCTTCTCATTCTGAATGTCTGTGGAGCTGAGACAGGCGATTGTTATACTGTTTCACCTCTGTGTGTTTTTCTTTGTTTTAACCCTGACTCTGGGTTCAGAGCCTTCTTCCTTCCCCTCCACACCCTCCACATCTCCGCCTGGTCTTCTCATCTGACTGACTGTACTATGACTTGGTGTTTATAAACTGGTTACTAATTGCCATACATAAAAATGCATATGACCAGTAGATTTCTCCCTCCCTTCTTTCCCGCAGGCTCTGATGAAGCTTCCCTCCCACATTTCCCAAAGTGAGGAGGTCCTTACGTTCTTTGAGACCAAGTTAGAGGACCTCAACCCTCCCACAGAGTGAGTAACTATCACTTCATACTTAATAAGTTATAAGCTATCATTGAGCATTAGCATCTTCTCTGTTATAAGAACTGTTAGATATTGAACATTGCCATGTGGCGGGTTGTAAACACAGTCTACAGCAGCACACTGTCTGTGTTTGTGCTGCTCAGCAGCTGGTACGGATGCTTTTCACCCTCACTGACCCACCCCGATTCAGAGGCTTTGCTGTGTGTCAGAGATGATTTATGGATGCTGGTTGAGAGGCACTTTGTTTTATTAATAATGATTTCTGGGAGGTGACACCTGATCCCCAAGCAAATGCGTAAGGATCAGTGGTGTTGTGAGAGTGCGTCTAAGTTCAAGTCTCACAGCAGATAAGGCTCTCAGGCTAGTCGTTTGTCATACTCAGTTCAAAGTCAGAGTGAGAGTAATTACAGACCAGCTGCTAGATTACTTTTTGTTCAAATTCAATTATTTCTTCTTTTATTCATGTTCAACTGAAGTATATTTGTAATAGTATTGTTACTCACAAAGACATAAATTCAAACACATCAAATGTTCTTTGTACACTTCCCAACACGCTCAAGGAGAAACATGCGGCAGGGTAACCACTCGACTGGTCCCTGCTCTACCACCAGGCCTACCACCTCTAACCCCATACCCCACCCCATACACATGTTAATCCCACTTCAAAGTGTGATCCTCCTCCACAGTCTGCATCTTAAATTGAGATATTGAGATCTAACAGGCATGCCACCCAAGTGTTCAGTACACTACTGGGGCATCTGTACCATTTCAGAATTACTTTTAGGATGTTGTTCTTTTGATGCCATAAAATTACAACATGTGTGGTACAGTGAAGAAACTTCTATTGTCAGTGTTAAACTGTGAACAGTTTAAAATGGGTTGGGAAAAATTACTGTCTACAACCATAACGTTGTGTTTCCACTACATAAGGAACAATATATTTGGAAATAATTTTAAAACAGGATAATCTTTCTGCCCAGGTGGCAATGATCGAGTTTAGTTCTTTGTTTTGCTGTCCCAGCCACTGAAACACGATGACTAGAGCAGTTAAACTTTATCCAATCAGTCCAGCATTTCTCTATTTTAGAAATTAATCATGAGGCCAATCATACTGGTGACATTTTCTCCGCCATGAAACAAGATTCAGGTCAATTCTGTTAGTATTTCTGCCAGTAGTGTGCCACCATTACCATCAGCAGCAAGGCAATGTTGTTTGTCAAGCCCTCATCTGCTAGTGCCATCTAATGGTCAGCAGATGTGACTGCACAGATTTCAAACTGAAATTTCAAAATAAATGTGATGTTGCAAATGATGTTGTTTTATCACTAGAGGGAGCCATGCAGTAGGCATAGTGTAGACAGACAAGAAGCACATGCAAATAGGCATTAGCAAAAACATGTCTTGATCTATTTTGAATGTTTTGATTGGTGTTTTTAGATTTATATTGATATCAACATAACTAAACATTGGCTAAATAGCATGTAGCTTAGTGGACTTTACAAGACACATACTGTATATAAAACTAGTTTACCCATATGGAAAGTTCTTAGCTAGAGGGCAGTGAAATGTGCTGCACAGATATGCAATGCTTAAATAATAATAATAATAATAATAATAATAAATAAAGACCATTGTTGCAGTGAGTGGGCTTAAGATCCTCTAACTAACCCAAAGTAATGCTTACTTCCAGTCACAGGTATGCATTTGCACAGTAGTGAACAGTTCATTCAAATAACTGTTTTAATGTAGTTTTAGGGACCCTAAAGGCTGAAAGATACTGAATACTACCCACAAGAAGAGGAGACATTTAGAGACAAATGAAGATATTGTGATGTATTTGGATAATAGAAACATGTTCTTCATAGTCTTACAAATCATTTTACATCCTGGAGTCCTAATCTGCACCTCAAATGACTATGATAGAGACCAAGCATCGAATATTAAATTAGAGGGTTTGGATTTCCTTTATGATAATGGATGCCGCTGGCAAAGATAAACCATTAAAATGCAAAGGTTTAGTCATCAATCATTCTTTCAACACTGCAGTGTTAGTTTGACAATTATGCAGATTTGAAACTGGGCATTTGGGTTGTTTGCAACAAGGGAAGGTGATTTTGCTTAGAATTTAGGCATCAGATAGCTTTAAGGTGTTTTGCTGAAATAATACGTGCCAACAATGTCAGTCCATATTTCTGCTTGTTGTTGCCCTATCTGCAATGTGACTTTGCTCTGTAGTATATCTTTAGAGAGGTAATAAGTAAGTTACAGTCTATTAATCCCCTTGGGGAAATTTGTCTTCTGCATTTGATCCATCCTAACTATTTAGAAACAAAGTACAGCCACAGCACAGCTGGTCAAGGGCAAAGGCACACTGAGGAATAATTCCAGTAAACATATTCACATATCCATCATGTCCATTTTAAATAACACTTTACTTTTCATACAGCCAAATCTCAGGTTAAATCACACTGGCTCATTTTTATTTATTCATCTGTTTGTATTTTGTTGACATGTTGACTGGCCTCTTCCAACGTGTTTTAGCTCATAAGTTGCATTTGCACTAAAACGTCTTGTTACTCTGACGATGGTTTATTCAGCTGTGCTGTAGTCTAATAGACTTCAGCTCTACATCTAGATTTCTGAGTCCGAACATATAAGGAGTCTTAACATATGGGAGCCAGCGAGGAGTTTAGTGACTCAGCATACAAACACAGTGACCCACAGAGGAAAAATCGAAAATACCAGTAGTTCCTGGACTGTACCTCTTGTGCATACATCGAGTCAGTCCAAGGCCACAGATCGTACGAGCGTTCAAAATTGGATTCACCAACCTCTCTTAACCGTTACAAACTGAAGAGATGCAAGAATTTGAAACAAGATTGTGAGGTGGACATCAAGGATCCAGAACAGTGTAGGCACTGCAGCCTGCAGATGAAGTGATCTCACTTCATTCAAGGGGTCAAATGACTCCTTCCTGTGCCTGTGACCTGAGGAAATGTGGCTTTTTTAATTCATCATATTCACATGACGGGAAGAGCAGGGCATTGATCATGCACGATGCATGATTCTTCTTCTTCAGGGTGAAATCATACCGTTTAGTTAAAACTTCAAACAGCAAACCCAGTATTCGAAGATGTGGAACAGAAATGTGTACTGTAGTTGTTAGACGAACACGGCAGCTACAGGCCTTTGACAAGATGACAAGTGCATCAATGAAGAAAATAAGTTTCACTTCTGTAGCTTCTGTTCAAAACATGTGAATGTTTTGAATAGAATTGTGGTCAAAACACATTCCTTCAGATGTGCATACATGATGCATTTTAATTTATATCAGACAATAAAGCTGTATTTTCTTTACAGCCTAAAGCTTCATTTTACACCAGTGTTTCGCCACAAGTGAAGTTATTAGTGGTTGATTTGTGGTCAAGCAAGCATTCTTTTACCCTGACATCACTGTGTAATCATGACCAAGCTTTATTGGAGTTCTGGGCCTGTGTGCACGAATTTAAATTAGCATCGTTATTACTTCTCTTAAGGATATACACACTCTGGCACCCTTTCTGTGTGCAAAACAGCCCTCTGGTTTATCATAATGATTTCCTGTTCAGTGACGTCAACACATTGACTCTTGAGCTGGGGGTTACTCCTGCAGAGGTTAATCTTGGGTCAGGCAAGAGTGTCTGGGTAATGTATACATGCAGCAGCGCGGACACTTCGGTCCTCTGGCTTGGCTGAGAAATGTGAGCAAAGGACTAATGTCTCACACATTCCTTTTCTAATAGGCCCACCTACAAAGAGTGCATTGCAAACAGATGATTGTTCTTAACTTGAGCTTAGGATAGACCCTTATGGGCTTTTTAATCATGATTTCAGCCCATGAAACATATGCGTATGAGCTCGTCTGTATACTGTATGTGCATCTCCTGGCATGGGTGTGGGACATCATGAAACCAAAACTGTATGTATGTAATTGTAAAGACTATCTCCCTACTTCTGTGACCCCTTTGTTAATACCTAAAGGTTCAAATGTATACCTAAAAACACAGGCGCCAAGTCTTAAGCATTTAATAGTCTTAGGACATATTTTCTCTCCTTTTACCTTCCCCTCATCTATTAGATTTTACTGGTGATAGGAGGGAAGCGCACAGAGCCAGAGTTGTGTGCTCCCTCTCCTGGGAAGAATATTATTCCAGCTCTGTGCTAAGGGTCACGAGCTAGCAGGGCAGGTCAAGCATCTCATTTCCCTCCATCATTTCTCCCCAACCCTCTATAGTGCTTCCCTCAGTTTCATCTCCACCCTACCAGATTTTGACTAAAGAAGTGTTCCATAGAATACTTCAGATCTGTTTAGCATGTATTACAATTAATTTGTCTCACACGTCGTCTTTATGTGAACAGTATCTGAAGCGTTACCATAAACATGCTGTAATTTATCCCAGAGTTTGTGCTACATTACTTAAAGATATACCATCACTCACCCTGCGCGCTTCTTCATGCTGAAAAGAATTGTTGAACTATTCACACTGTATATGAAGTATGCGCTGTTTTGATTTTAAAATGTATTACTGCACATATTTGGTTTCCTCCCCTTAAGTTGTGAGTTTAAAGTTGTCTCCAGTGATACTTTGCAACATCTGCTCATACCATACTTATTTTTTTATAAACTACAACCCTATTTGTTTTGGCTCGGCATGAATGTTTAACGTTATTGTGTTTTCTGCCCATCATAATATATAGGAAGTTATGGTATTCATTTCCACAGTATGAACATTGCTTGAAGATCCAATATAAACATTTTTATTGTGTCACAATCCACTTTAATAGTGTATTCACAGTTTGAATTTGTTGTTTTATTTCAAAATAAAGTAAATAGATCATTTGTGTTTTTAAATGAAGCAGTACTGAGCTGTAAGCTATTGCATGTGTGATTGGAAATGTCTCATAACGCTTGTTCTTGCATCTGGAAACAGAGAAGTCTTGTGCCAAAAATTACTTTATCCTAAGTAACAGAGGAATACAGTTATTGATAAGAAATGTTTTGATTAAGCAAAAAGTGTTGCTTAGCTTGAACTAGGATAATTCTTTTATGATGTCATTTTACACTTTTGTTATTGTTCTCTAGAAGCAAAGCCTAAATGTGAAACGTTTTTTTTGTATTACAGAATAGTTCAAATGATACTTCTCTCGTTAACTTGAATCAATGAAACAAAGAGAGTTGATGAGCCGGCTGTATGTAACCTGGCAAATGTTGGACAAGGTTTATCCAAACACGCATCTCATATTCTTAACTGGCCATGGCTCCAGTCATGCTGCTGGCCTCTCCGAAGAGCCAGGTGTCTGTTCCCATCTGCGTCAAACCTCAGCTTCTCCTCGTTGTGCTCTCTCTGCAGCTCAGTTAACTTAACGAGGACATGTAGTCGGCCAGCACCTCCTAAGATGTACAACAAGCTACAAACCATACAAATACATACAGACACAGATTCAGAAATTCTGAAAAACTTGGCCTCATTTGAAATGTTTATGCATTTCCATTGTATAATTCTCACCCAACTGGATTAGGTAATTATGGGAAGTATCATCCTTTATGTACCTGCATTACAGTACATGAAGCACGAGCACTCAAATTGAACTGACAATACTTTAATGAATGAATTTAAATGTATGTATCCTGTGTTCATCGTACCATAGTTAGTTTTTTATGCTTCTAAATGACTAATTTCTGTCCAACTAAAAGAATAGCTTCATATTTTCTCTGGCTGAAGAGATCCAACAACAGTGGCAGATTTACAATTAAGCAAATCTCTTCCAGTAAAAATAAAAAGGAGCATACAGACGTGTACAGTAACAAACAGTCAATGGTATATTGCTCCTCTGTGACCCTGATGAGTGTGAAAGCACAGACTGGGTTCATTGACACCAATGCTCATCCTTTCAGTGTTTGTTACAGCCCAGGCTTTGGAGCAGAAAGACTCTTTCACATCAAAACATGAATGGGACTTATCAAGAAGATATGATACTGTTGTCAATTAAATAAATGCTGTTCTGTTAAACAGACGCAGCTGCGTCACCCTCATGTGCACCACGTCTACCATTTAAACAGACACACACACACACACACACACACACACACACACACACACACACACACACACATGGGAGTGTATTGGCTAAAAGATCTGATGATTTGTGTTCTTACTGTCCTTGACACACTTACAGCAGTCCTCCACACACCCTTATGTTGTATCCCACCATGTCTCCCTCCCTCTGCTAGTGGGTCAGGTTCTGCATGCATTCTGATCAAGGGTTTGGCTGGTACTTGTGTGCCAACTGCATGTGGATGGTCCCAGGCAGATATTCAGCTGCAACAAGTTACTGGATTTATGAAGTTGTATCAATGCTCTGACCTCTCTGGCACACACACTAATACTGAACATGCCTCTCTGGTGTTGCTTCTTTTCCAGAGACTGTGGAGGCTCCGGCAAACGTAAATCAGGTAAGGATCAGATATTTCTTTCCCTGGGTCAGAATGCTCCATCCGTTTGTATTGTGTTTTTTATTGTTTTATTATTAACTTAAAGGATATTGTGATTTTGAGGTCCCTTTTGTGTACACATTAAAATGTATTTTCATCATTAGTTTTCAAATATTTGCACAAAGTGTTTTTTGGTTCCAGAAGGATCTGTGTAAAGTCTCAATAATTGCCTCAAGTGGTGTCACAGCAACTATTCTAATACGATTAATGGTGACAGTTATTCTTCAAGTTAAACAGATATTCTCTGGTTTCAGTTTGTCGAATGAGAGGATTTGCTGCTTTTCTTTGTCACATATTACAGTGAATGGAATATCTTTTTTTTCAGACCCCAACAATTTCAAGACATCACCGCTCTGAGAAAATATGTTTTTAATCACTGATTATTAATAATTGTTAGTTACAGCTCTTGTTTGAAATAAAAAACAATGATCTCTGGAGACACACATCCTGATTTGATACTTCTGTATTGTGATGAAAACCATGTTAGGTGGGAGAGACCACCTGTTTGTGCCTTTATGCTGTTGGATTTCTGTTTGTGTGTGAGAGTGCAATGAAGACAGAGTGACTGAGTGACTCAGCTGAGCATGGGGGATACAGGCGTAGGAGGCAGCAGGAAAAGTATGAGAGGGGTTTAGTGAACAGCTGTGCAAGTGTATTTGTGCGTGCGTGCACTTGCATGCATGCAGTCTCAGAATACCCACATGCATTGCTAAATTACATCTTAGTCCTGCAATAAGATGTAAAGTTGCTGTGGCCATCCTTCCTGCAGTCTGCCACAGTTACGTATGACATAGCTGGGCAATGAAAGTCAGTAAATGACCTATAAGTTAATTTTCTGTGGGCGATCCACTCTCAGGAAAAGCTGTGGTGGAGTTGCCACCAAACGAAATAAGACCCCAACCTAATTTCATTTTGTGTTCCATGGTATTGAGGCTTTACGTAACAGGGAATTCCAGCTACATAGCTAAATGGAAAAATTGTCTTATTTCAGCTGTGTGTGTGTGTGTGTGTGTGTGTCTGTGTGTGTGGAGTAGCCTACATTCAGTCTGTGCAAGATATTAGATTTAGGTTTCCATTTATATTCATATCGGCTGCCTGGAAAGTTCATTATAGTGCCTGTGATTTGCATGCACAGTTTCAGCTGTTTTATTCAGAATGTTTTGGTGTGATAGTAAAGTTATCATCTATGTAATTTCTAAGATGTACATATATTTATGCTTCCAATAAATCTTTCGATGGGATCAAGTCTACTAATGAAAACAATAACAATGTTGATTTCAAAACCTTATCCATAGTCCCCATCCTGGACATTAGTGGTAAACGCAGCTGAAAGATTGATCTTTCTCTTTTAAAGCCGGACAGCAGATAAATGGCAGTGAGTGTGTGGTGAATTTGTGCTGTAGCTGCAGCTTAGGGTTTCCATAATTACATGGTGCAGGTCTCCAGTAAGAGTTTACTGAGCCCTTGCCCTAAGCAGGAGAATGTAGTCCTTCATCACAAAACTGCAGGCGGTTGGAGGTTCGATTAGGAACTGTGTTTACCTGGCAAGCAGAAGAAATCAGAGGAACATCTTAGGTTTACACACTCACATGTGATCGCTTGCTGTTGGTCTCATTATCATCTTTGTCTTAATGACGATATTGTCCTTAGTGCACTTTATTGGTGCTCTGATGTAGATGGTGATGGAGAGCAGTGGGGGAAAAAAAAATGTTAAAAGGTAATTGTGTTAAAGATGTCATCACTCACATGTTTTCAGTAAGATTCTGGCCCATATCTCATTTATGTCCTCCAACTGTGACTTCCACTTCAGTCTGAGGTTGAAGCAGTCTGCTCGACTGACTCAGTATCATAGCTATAGGCCGCTATCTACATAAGGTTCGAAGAAAGACATGTAATGGAGTTATCAAGATTGACTGCTGATACCGGGCTCATCAGCATAAATCACTGTCAGATAACTTGGACTGATGAAAACACATACTGTCATTACCAAACCCTGAAGGAAACATCTTTTGACAAGATACTGTGGCGATGAAATACATACACAAGAAAGAAAGACAAGGGGGATCGTTTCGTCGGTAAAGGAGTATTCAAATTAACTCCGATTTTAGGATCAACTGCTGCTTATTTTTTTTAGGATGTTGAGGTTTAGGAGATTCAAATCATCACCAAAGCATCAGGGATCATCTGTATTTAAAAAGGAAGTGAGATGAGCCTGAGACATTTAGATATTGAGTAGGAGAGGAAAAGAAATAGAGTGCTCAGGGGTGTAGTGCATGTGAAAAGCAGCTGGAGAGGAGAGGAGGTTTACGTGGCAAGTGGAAACCATTTCAGTGTTGCGCACGGACTGAGGGAGTGTGTTTATGTGTACAGACTTGCTGTCTTTATTTGAGCTGCAGGTCTTGGGGGGCCTATGGGGTGCGTGCATGTGTGCATGAGGTTGTGTCTATGGGGGTGTTTTACATACTGTGTGTGGGTATGCATGTGCGCGCGCCTGCTTGTTGGGAAGAAAAGGGTTAATCTGTTGCGAGTTAGATGGTGGGTGGGTCAAGAGGTCTGTGTGTTTGTTTGTGTTTGCAGATGGATAAGATTTTAAACTGGCATAGGAAATCATTAAGGCAAATGAGCACTTCCAAATGACTTTAACAACCATTCACTGTGTCAGCAGCTACCTTCTCAATGAACAGCAGGCTCATGCACAGCGAGTCTCACAGTAGAAGAAAGATTCATTTTGGGAGTAAAAACATGTTTTAAATCAACATGTTGCAGTTTTTCCCTAGATGTCGTTAAATGTCAGAGATATTGTTGTTCATTTCATGGGTACAGCTTTAACATTAGTGCGGAAATGTTTGCTTTTCTCCCAAGTTAACATCACTTAACTCAGGCAGGGCTGAAGCACTACCCCCTCCAGCATGGAGCAGACCCAATACAGGCCGCTCTGTTTCTGATAAGTGACCATTTGTCACAGTGGACTGCACTTAAACTTCTTGCTCAAAACACCATGTTAACACCAGAAAATGTTCTGTAATGCAAGAGATTAAATATAAGATTGAAAAACTTATATTTCATTTCTTTTAATTGTAATTTTGGATCTGGTGTCAGTCATAGGGAAAACTTCTGTTGTTCTTTGATGCACTTGTTGTTCCTTTTCATATTAGTTGTCAAGTGTTAAAGGCGTTTGAGTTTTTACTGGAAAACCTGATGAAGTGGAGGTTTGAAGTCCTGCTCACTTAATTAGCAGTTTGCCTCTTATTCCATACTGTAACAGCAACATCCAGTGCAATGGTAACTACTGCAGTTAAAGGCACCCTGTGGAGATTCTTACCACTAGTAGCTCTATGGAGCCCTGTTTAGTTATTATCATGCACATGCATGCAGGGTACATGATACACAGTCCTGCGATGGTTTCATGTTCAACAAAGTCAAGAAACTCGACTGCTAACAAGCAAAGGTGAATGTAAACAATGTAGGTTTCAAATTCTTCCAAACCTCGGCTATATTTTAAAATGTTCTTTTAACTTCTATGACTTTTACACTGTGATCGTGACCTAAAATACTGAGAGAATCCACAGGGCCAGTGAAGATAATAAAGATATTCAGCAGCCTTGTGAAGGTCTGTCTTACTCTAAGATGATTTTGGTGAACGTTTCTGTACTATTTGTTTGTGGTCTGCCCCTTCTCCCTCAGGGCTACATACTGATTCAATGACATGAGTACATCTGCACTACATTGACCAGCAGTCCAGTGTCCTTTTCTAATCCAACTGCACATCTGCTGCTGATGAGCCAAACAAAGGCATTACACTTTGCCAAATCTTTACTCTTCTCAACCCAGATCTGCTCTCATAAAGTTACCCAAGGGTTCAACATATGGCACTAAGACGTGAAGGCCAGTGCCAACTGTACTATCAAAAAAAGTATCTCTCACATAGAAAATATTCTTGGTATAAATGAGTAGACTAGACTCTCTGGTTTCCTTCTGAAATTGAATGAATTATTGCAAAGTTCCTAACTGTCAGCATCTTTGGATGGAGCTGATGATGGGTGAGTGGGGGTGGAGGTGGGGGTGGGGGTTGGATGAAGTTGGGACATCTGAGAGTGCAAGGGTGGGAGCAGGAAGCACATGTATAAATCTGAGTGAGGAGAGATATAAACACAGAGAGTGGCTAATAGGGCTATCTGGTGGAAGCCAAGAGAAAAATACTTTTCTTTTCAAAGCTCATAAATACTTTAGATCTACGTTGTGCATACACATGCTGTATAATATATGCACAAACACACACTATATAACGGTCCCCAACCTTTTCTCTCAGGCGTGAAATCATAATTCCTAGTTTTTTCTATCACTGCTCTATAACACTTATCATGGGAAATCACCTTTTTTCAGGGGGTGACTGACTGAAGTTCTGTAACTTCACTGGGCTGATGCATTTCACTGAAACCTTGATTTGTACACACTATTTTTTTATAGCTCGTTTTATACTCTCCTTACACAGAGATCGTTTGAAAATATACCTATCCTGTCCAAGGCTGTTTTACCTCATTGTGCTCACACATGTTCTGGCTCTGTCTTCCTGCTGTTGCAAAACATTTCATTTCCTGAATGAGGCTGAAATATTAGCTTTTGTTTTTCAGGCCTATTGACTTTGCTGACAAAGTCTTTACTCACTCACCTCAGGTCTCAGATTTACTGTTCACTCACAGCAGTTATTAATTGTGTGTTTAAGAAACCTCCACTTACTTCATGTGACATAGATTATGGTTTTATGAGATCATGAGTTTTATGTCCATCTGTCGTGAAATTATATTGTTGACAAGTGTTATTGTTTGGATAAGGCACTGTCTAGGATGCCATATGTATTTGAAATTAGGTTCTCGACAGGTCATTATTTTATAGGCCAGATATAGTATTAAATAAGCAGAGGTGCAGAATAAATCCACAGGTTGGTTGTTTGTTGTGGTTTGAGTAGAGCGAAAATTACAGATAGTGAAAAAGTAGTAAAAGAGGATCTGATTTTATTTGCTCTCAGTTAAGGTATGACAGTTAATAAATCTGTAAATCTAGACAAGCCAAGACCATAGGTGATGACTGGGAACTTGATTTACACATGTTAAAATTTCCATACCACATACAAAATGTGTGATTTAAAATGTAGCAAAGTTGAAAACATGCATATAAACATACTGAAAGTGAAAATGACTGAGTTATAATTAAATACACACAAAGTTTTCACTTTTATAGCTAGTACAAAATTGCATAATAGTCATCTTATGTCCTTGTTGAGCCTATATTATAATGACCAGCGTTAAATGAGTTAAAACGAACCACTCAACCACATGTTTCCAAAAATTGTGTCCAAAGAAATATCTCTGTTTGCTGTAACTAAAGTAATTTCTGTTATATTATACTTTGAAGAACAAGGAGGCAATACCCAGAATTAAAATAATATGTTCTTTCCAGTGTTTCTGCACCCAACTTTGTGGTTTGACAAAACATCTTGCACAAATAACGTGAAGCTTCATAAACCACAGCCCAACCACAGTAATCCAGTGTCAGACTCTTTGGCTGTTTTAGCATTTGAGATGCTAAAGGTGCTGACTTCATCATCGTAAGTTATGAGCTCCTTGACATTTTAAATTTAGTTCCCGAATTGAATGCAAAATATTACCCCGATAGAGAAATGTTAATCTGTAGTCTGAAGGACTGTCGCCAGTTCAGTTCTTTGGAGAAATGGCAGCTTAATCCAAGTTTCAATCATTCCTTATCTGAGCCTCAAACCTTCCATCTATTGGACTGAATTGCTCTTATTTTCCATCCTTGGGATAAAATGGGAGTTCCTCTTTCCAAAAATTGTGTTTATCACATTTTGAAAATGTATTTTATTTTAGCTTGCTCTGCTTTTTCTTATATATTTGTAGATATTTGTTTATGATGTTAGTCAAGAGCTCAAATTGTTTTTCTCACTCACTACAGTAACTGATGGCAGTTGGTTAACACAGCATATGAAGCAATCTGAACATAAACAGAGATTGGGATCTCTACTTAGTGTGTAGTTATTCAAACACACCATAAAAGTACATTGTGTATCTGCTGTAGCAGCCTTATTAGGGTAAACAGATACAATCTTAAGTGTGCAGACGGTAGCTTCCTTCTGGTAGGAGCTTTGAACTCAGTGGTCAGCAGAAGCTCTTGCTAATGTGTGAACTGAATGTCAGCTGGTGTTGTGTCTGGATTCCAGCTGATGCTTGTTAGATCTGTATTAGTTCATTTAGTTATGCTTGTTTTAAGGATTTTTCACGATTCAGGCTTCAGCTGGGCTCAGTTAATGTAGTCTTACTCATGTGTGGGAAAGAATCTTGTGAATATTTTTAATATATCAGGCACTATATGCTCTTTACGTGTGTTCACAAATGAAAGTATCTGTTTCTGGCTTAAGAAGCCATTCCTGTAGTTTGTTAAAGTAAACCAAACTCTGGTTAAGTAACGGATGTGACCAAGTTATGAAGGCAGGCACAAAATTTGAAAGAACCAAGTCACTTCTGGTGTTTATATGGTTAACTCAGTGAAGTACAGAAAGGAGGATTTCCATTGGCTGGGCTGCACGCTGTAGTGAGAGCTCTAGTGTTTCATGGAGACAGAGGGCCATCCCTCTGAGCACAACTCCAGCCCCTTCATCTGGTTCTATTTAAGGCCTCTGGTGCTGACTTATGATTGGCGTACACAACCCCCTACTCTTTCTCCAGCTCCAGCCCCAACTGAGGAGAAGGAGGCTTTTTAGCAGATGGTTTATTTTCCAAGGGAAACCATTTCTTTCTCCCACTCTACTGTCCTGTCCTTAGCTGGCTTTAGCTCACTTTACTATCACTACTGCAGCTCTTTCTGCTTTCTCATTGCTGTTCCTCTTTCCACTGTGTTAATGTGCCTACCTGCATCTACTGACCCTGTCCCAGCTGTAGTGGACAATAAGGATGAGGCCCCTTGAGTAGCAAAGAATGGATTTTCGGCACTTGACTGCTTGATCCTTCACTTTTTGGAGGGAGATTCTTTTCCCAGACTTTCAGCATCTCCATTGCCCTTGTTGTTGGGCTGGAGGGGGATGCAGCTCTATGGCTAGACTCTCAGGAAGATGCACTGAGCCCCGTGAATATTGTGATTGGCTGAGCTCTACAGACAAAGTGGCCTATGGCACAACGAGTGCCCAGCAGTCGTTCTCGTGGACCTATGGCTGGCAGCTGGCTGACAGCATGTTTTTTCCCATCAACTCCAGGTCTGGATGCTTCGGATCCCATGCTCCTGGAACAGTATGTGGTGGTGGCCAGTTACGAGAAACAAGAGCCTGCAGAAATCAGCCTTCAAGCGGGCGAGGTGGTCGACGTCATTGAAAAGAGCGAGAGTGGTGAGTAATCAGAGCAAATGCACAACAAAGACATGTTGAGCAGGAATAGGCAGCATGCATGTTGTGTGTATGTCAGACACAAACACCGATTCTTTCATGATTCAGCCCATAGCTCCTCAAACATGCTGCCCTTTTCCCTAACTCAGCCCTTTGTCCAGAGTTTGCTAGCTGTTACTTAGCCCCATCTGGAGGCTCGCTTTGGCCTGCAGTCGGCCCTGTTTTTTCTCACTGTTGGTTTAGGCTGGGGGCCAGAATGTTGCCTCTAGCAAGAGGAATGTCTTCCAGAGTCATATTAATTATTCCACCTCACTTTAATGGAAAGCCAGCAAGACATGCTGGATTTACAAATGCCAGCTGCAGAAAGTCCTTAGTAAGCTGTTTAACCTCCCCAAAGACCTAGCGAACGAGATCCAAGATTGTGTTTTAGGGTATATGTGATTCAGTTTGACAATATTTAATGTTTAATGAGTCAGTAGCATGCTGACGTGAAGCGCAACTTCATGATATTCTAGGAATATGCTCTAATGCTTCCAGGAACTTGCAACTATTGTGTGTGGAAAAAGACAGAAAAAAGCCTTAATTATTTTGTCTGCAAATGTATATAAATTAAAAAAGGGAAAAAAATACAATATTTATGTTTGAAATACAGAAAAATGAAAACTGGTTGATTTGTTTTGTAGATTTTATTACACAAAGATACCAGAAAAGCTACTTATACTGTACTTACATGTTATTTGCTATCAATACCATAATCATCAAACCCAGAGTCCTGGATAAAAATTACCACCGACACCCAGGTTTAAGCACCTGCCCTTCACTTCATTCACTTATTTTGAAGGGAATTTGCCTGAACGAAGCACAATGAAGCACAAGCGCGACCGGAAAGGTATAGGCCCAATAACAGGGACTGACGTTGAGCTTTAATGGTGTGCTGAGACAGTAAAACAGTAATGGGAATCATGTGTTCTTCAGCCGGAGGATGGGGAAAGAGAGGTGGAGGAGGAAACGGTGACCAGAAAGGCAGCTTGACTTGGGTTTCATGATGGGTGTAAGTGAAATACCATGCCACACTGGCCTTAAGGAAGAGGGTCCCTAGAGTGGGATCGCTTTGAAGTGTCACGTGTCCTGCCTTCGGGTTCATGTATTTGTTTTCACTCCCTGCTCCAGTAGGATTTCAACCCAATGGGGAGCCACAGTGAGGCGGATATTCCAACACCTTGAAGTCCTTTTATCAGGGGCCTTATATGAGACCTTTCCTCCATGAACTTGAACCGCATGGTCCTGTGCTTTTAAGTAGAGGCCCCTTTAGTTTTGCATTTCAGCTGACCTCCGTGCACAGTTATAGTGGTTGATCTGCGTGTTGATGATCCATGCAGAATGTGAAAATCATTCACTTTAATGGTCTCGTGGCAGATTTATGATTTCCAGGTTTCTGTGTTATTACTGTAGCTTAATTTCCACATTATTATTGCTTTGTTTCATCCTTTTCTATGATGCAGGCTATATTTTGTTGCCACTTTCAGTTCAGCTCATTCATTCATCACTGGTTTGGTTGGATTTGTCATTAGTTTCTAGAAAGCAAAACAGTAGACTCCATGCTTTTTAAAACACATCCTAAGGCTATTTGACAGTTTTATAATACAATGACGGAGACCTGAAGTAAATACAAACCCCCTCCCCACTACATCTTGCTATGGAGACTGTTTCCAGCAGCACAGCTAGCGTTTAACAGAAATCTCAACACCTCCTGCAATGGAAGTTGGCTAAATCTGCTCCCTTTGGCTACATGACATCACTCCATATCCCTCTGCCAATACTAACAAGACCAGGTGTGTGCTAAGAAGATTTCAGAGCTCATTTGATTTAGCCTCCATTCCCTTGCAGGATAAGTACAAACCCTTTAATGGTTTCTGACAGATTGATCTGTGTATTACAGAGCTAAGTATGCCGAATTAGAGGTACTAAAAGGTGTCTATTACATTTATAATGATAAAAGGGTTGTATGGATTTCTATTGAGCATCCAGCTATACTCACACATTTTTCCTTTAAAGCCATGCACATTTAAACCAGCATGGGTTCCCATGCATAGCAGTTGGATGCACTTAGTGGGAAATATCTGTATGCTGTCCTATTGCCATCTAATTTAGTATCAGCATTGTGTGTCTGAGTGAGATTTTGACACAAGTGTGAGAGTGTAACAGTGATCGATCTAGAAATGGAAAACTACAGCTCTGTGTTATTCTTCCCATTCACCCTAGTCTTTCAAACAGAAGTCCTGCTGTTAAAGCTACTGTACCATTGACCATGGCTGTCACTGCTGCCCAGTGCAGTTATCGACTTTTCCTTACCTTGGATTAGATAATATATGCCTTTGACAGGTCAGTGAATCTAGGTCAGACCTATAAGCGAGCTCAGCTTTCTCCACTTTTCCAGCCTGCTGTCCCAAGCCAAGGCAGTATTTTCCATTGCACTGGCTTGATGATCCAGTTTGTGCTGTGGCCTTTGTCTCACTTGGTACAGTAGTTGATACTGATTTCTGGTTTGTTGGGTTTAAAGTAGGTGCAGTATGCGGTACATCAACAGGGTAGACCAGTGACTGCTTGATTTTTCTGTAATAATACTCCAGTTACCATTTGCTAAGTCCCATAAAGATAAATGCATGGCTTAATCTAAAGGAGCATATTGAAAATGCTATAGAAGTTAACATTTAGTATGGTCAAAAACTGTGCTGTAATTAAAATTTGTTTTATAATTATTCATTCTGTCCACACTCCTTCTGCAGCTATTTTATTTGTCTGTTTTATGAGAGCTTGCCAGGGGTGGGGGGATGCTGGCTCAGGAGGAGAGAGTAGTGCAGGGAGAAACTTGGGGGGGAGAAAATGGAAAAAGACATTTCCTGCCAAAGTTAGTGGTTCAGAGAGGTTGGTTCATTATAATGGCTTAATGTATCCTCCAGGATACCTCCTCAGTTTACACTATATTGGAGAGATGTTAACCAAAGCTAAGCTGACGGCCTTGTTGGTCAGTTCAAATGCCCTGTATTCAGTGGTTTAAACTTTGCTCTTTAATAGAGTAGTATCCAGGAAGGGAGAAATGGCAGTCACTCCTGGAAATATTGTACTTATTGCAGATGGTTTGCTTATATATCTCAGGGGCAGCGTTAGGCATGTTGTGCCCAGTCCTGTGTAGAAAATCTCTCTCTGTGGACCATTCAGGGTTTAACTTGTCTCCTTTCCAAGTCCAGATCATCAGCAATGAATTACAATTTGCCAAATGAACTCCTGGAATGTTTTGGAGAGGCCAGCACACATCCGTCAGTCCCTCCGGCTCCTCCAAGACCCCCTGGCACCACCCATGTACAGTATGTATTGTATCTTTACTGCTCCACCCAGTTTACTTAAGCAGGGTGGAGTGAGTGAAATTTCAGGAAGAGCCATAAGGGTCACTTACTAAACCAGTAATCTTAGCTGTACTTGCCCTTATTGTCCTCACGCACGCTATAGTTTTTAAGTTTGACAGGTCAGAGCTGGAGAGAAGCTGGTAGGCAACATGGGGATCCTGCAGGTGATGTTCGACTGCCTGGCTGTAAACCCGTACAGACTGCTGGAGTCAAATCCTGGCAGATTAAGCAGGTCTGGCCCTCAGCATGGCATGATGGATGTGCAGAATGTCTACTTTACCTTCACATGGAAAACATGTACAAATACAATACTGTCTCCGCTCTCCGCCTTCGAGCTGGAAGCAAGATCATCTCAGGGCTCAGCTCAGCTGGAGCTCGATGTTCAAAGAGGCAGATGCTTTCAGGGCCTGAGTTTACTACAGGAGCACAGACTTACTGTTACTCTTTAAAGCTTTCTACACAGTTGTATTTGTAATGGCAAAAATTCCACGTCCAGATAAATATTAGAGTTTAGTCAATTCATTTTTTGGGATCAGATCAAATTATTTGTTGTTCAATTGTACTTTTAATTGTTTTTTAAAGGATAGCGATGTGGGTCTGTTGGTCCAGACAGTTTGGTCCAGACTGAAATATCTCAACATCTATTGGCTGGATTGCCATGTAATTTGGCACATCATGTTTCCCTCAGTATAAATGAATATGGTAATCCCTTAACTGTTCATTAGCTCATCATTTTTATTTGTCCAATACTTTATGACCAAATACCTGCAAAACTGATGACATGTCCATCAGCCTCAGCTGTACAGCGGTTAGCTGTCAGCATGTTAACATCTAAGATTGTGGATATGGTAAACATTAATCCAGCTATCTAATGCAAAATCAGCATGTTAGTATTGTCACTGTGACCATGTTAGTTTTCCGGCATTTAGCTTAAGGCACCGCTGTGTTTATGTACAGCCTCACAGAGCTGCTGGCATGGCTGTAGACTTTGAAGTCTCCTTTGAGATATCATGCACAGAGAACAAAAACAAACAGAGGGGACATAACCTTAGTAAAGTTAATAAACCGTATATTTCCTTGAAGCCCTCAGTCTACACTATTTATTGATTCACCTGAGGCACGCTCCTGGGTCGTCGTAGTCATACTGCACACATCACAATTTATTAACATGACAGTTGACTTTCTTCTGTACCTAGCACCAAAAGGCACGGAAAGCTTAATGTATACTAGCCATTCCAATTTGTCTCTCTCTGATATGCAGGACGATTAAAGACAAGGTTATTGTTAAGCTTCTGGTGCTGCCAGTGCTCAAACCTTCAGTTTCCTAATTTGGAATGTGCAGTTTCAGCAAGAACATGTTTCCTTGTATAAAAGAGGAAAAACCCTATTATTCATGTCAATGAACCACCAAAGACATGATACAGAAAACGTGCCAAGTGTTAAATGTTTTTTTAAGCTGAAGTTGCAGCAGCAGATGGAAGACACATTATCCACTCGTAGTAATCCCCATCCTCCACATTCTTTCAGCTGACCATAGGAAGTACTAATGACCGTCTCAAGAAATTAACCGTATCCTGTATTTTTAGATATAGAAACTCAAATGGGAGGTTTGTAACTGGTGTTTCAATATAGGCTTCTACTGCTTTATTTTCTTGCTTCTTGTCCCAGAGCGATACGGGCAGAGGACATGAAGGGCAGCAGCAATAACAGTATTTATAATACAAATAGTGGTGATAATAGAATAAAGAAACCAGTCTGTGGAGCCAAAAAAGGTGCCCCTCTCTCTCTCGCTCAAGAATCGACCATTGAGTTAAACCAGCATTTTGAAGGGTGGGCTTTCAGACACTCAAGGACTGCTCTGTCTCCAAATCAATGGAGCCTAGAAAGCACACAAGATGTGGGCTATAGCCTAAGTTCAGACCATGAGGGGATCCTTTCAGAGGCTGGGAGAGAGAGAAGGTTGTGCCTTAGGTCAACATCAGCTCCTGAAAGTTGTGTTGTTGCCGTTTTGGCCTCCCCCCCTCGTACCCCAGCCACGAGGGTAATTGAAACCCAGTGTTTTATGAAAACTGGAAGTGTGTGTATTGGGCTGGATAACTTCCCCCTTGTGCTTGATACTGAATCTACTGTTAATGAATACAGAAGCTGGAAAGGAATGGGGTTTTCTCTTGCTCTATTCAACAGTGGTGTCAGATGTCCGCAGGACTGCTGAGCCACCGCATTCCTTACTGTTTCAGGTCGTGAAGAAAAAAAAAAAAGCCTTCTAGAGCTTCTCAATATGTGGTTCTTATATTCATGCTAGATGTGGAGAAATCTTTTGTGAGTATTGCAGTTTCCCCAAAGCACAAAACAATGTTGATTTTCGAATTCAGTACAGTTTTGGGTCTATTTGTCAAAGACCAGGAGCATCAAGGAGCACTGCAATGTCACACTGTGTTACTGTGTTGCTTAGGTATCACACTTGATTGATTGTACACTTAGATTGCAGTTTTGTTTTATAGGTTATCCAGTCACCTTAGGAAAAACCCCAAATGGCATTAATCTAGTTTCTTGTTGCAGCTGAGAGTCTGTTGTTGATTACAGTAAAAATAAAGCCTGGGTCTTAAGGCTGATAGAGTTTCCAGATGGCAGATACTGTATGAGAGACAAATGGAGCTCAGACATGCTGCTCACTCTCACTATGTCTGTCCACCGTATCTGCACTTTGTAGGGGTAGGATACAGGTTAAGTAAGACTATGAGGACATCTCTTTTAGAGTCTGGAGCAAGCATCTGTTTACAAGTTTTACCTTCGCTTTGCAGAATTATCCGTAGCATTTTTCCATATGGCATTGTCAAATTGCTGCAAAACGTTCAACTTACATAATCAATATTGATTTTTGTCCATTATAAAATCCACAATTGGTTTTTTGAAGCGTGCTGCTCATATTTAGTTAAAAGAATAGTTTGACATACTTGAGAGAGCAAAGAAGCGCTTTTGCTCTCTGGCTGAGCGTTAGACAAGAAGGTCGATACCACTCTCACATCTGTGTGTTCAATATGAAACTACAGCCAGCAGCCGCTTAGCTTAGCTTAGCACAAAGACTGGAAACAGGGGGAAACAGCTAACCTGGCTTTGTCCAACAGTAACAAAATACACCTACCAGCACCTCTAAAGCTCGCGTATACACATGTTGTATGTGGGCTAATTAGTTTCATCTGTACCACAATTGATGTGTAAAAATTACAATTTGCTATTTTACGAGGAGTTATATGCCGGCAATCATCGGAGAGTCCAGGAAGTTACAAGATATAGCATAAGCTTTAGAGGGGCTGGCAAGCACTGATAGAGCGGTTTCCAGTCTTTGTTCTAAGCTCAGGGCTGCTGGCTGTAGCCTTGTATCAACCTCTCATCTAACTCTACGCCAGAAAGCGAATAAGTGAATTTCCCAAAATGTCAATTTCTTGCTTTAACTCTGGATCTGTGTGGTTAATGCTGTCTAAATTAGGCTGACATCATCTTCTCTTTTTTTATTACAGAAATAATTGGAATCAAGCAGGCATTTAACTTGATACGACCAGAGTTTTGCACCTCACAGCAGGCTACAGAGGCATAAACGTAGTTACAACTTGCTTAAAACATCTAGTTCTTCACAGTGTCCTTGTAGTGCATTACAAAAGCGTTGTGAAGACAAACCATTTGGTTTCTTCCTTTCCGAGACTGTGACATTTGAGGTTGATGTCTGTGGTCATGAACCTATGGTGTGATGGTGTTATATGACATCTCCACCAGAGGGCTGTGGGTTTAGCTATTGTCTTATGTAACCACTGACCCCTAAACGGTGGGGGTTACAAAACTAAACTCTGTTAAAACGTTTTAAACGCTTTTAGATTTACTCAGGATGTTGACTAAGTAGCTATAATCATACTATTGAATAATGTTTAGCAAAGTGTATTGCCAGTCAGCATTTGGCTGTGTTCTTTTTTTCCTTTTGTGGTTGAAACTCTGCTGCAGCTTTCCAAGATTTTTTTTTTCCTTTAGTGGATACAGAGGCGGGGAGACATGGAGAAAAGCAGGTTGTGATATAGACTGATCAAAAACAACATGAAATGATATAACAACACAGATAAAGATACTGGTGTAGCTTTGCAATGTGTGTCTGCACTCTCTGCTGTGGGAACCCAAGACAGTTGGTGGATCAGACAAATGCACAGATACATGCACACACATATACACACACACACATACATATTTCCAGACATAAGGTATGCTTCTTCACCTTTGTTCCTCCCATATCTGTGCAGATAATCTGTTCCATCCGAAAATAAACTAATCTTATTTCCGTTATCTGCCATTTAGCCTTTCAGCAGCCGAATCCACAACTTTATTCTCTAACCTCTGCTTTACTTTTAACTTTTTAACTTTTGGCAAAATTGCTCTCTTGGCAGCAGGAGACCCACAAAACAGCTGTTTCTTTTTTAATGACTTCAGTTTTAAAGGTCTGTTTCATCATGAAGAATGTACCAGTGATAACCATGTCAAATATGAAGTTGACATTATCCAAAAGTTAGGAACCACATTCCCCTTCCAGCACTTACTGAGAAATTGACGGTGGGTTTCACCTGAATGTGGAAGCCCTAAACATAACCTATAGATTGAATAACTTCATGTCAACCACCTGGTTTCTGAAAGATTTTTGACATTTTGTGTTGCCTCTAAACATTGACTATGGAGCTGCATTTGTAAAAGATTTAATTGGAGTCACTCTGTGAATGAATGAATGAATACATGCGATGAAAGACATGAAGCAGGTTTCTCATTTGGTGAAGTGGTCGTTTTTCTCTAAATTTTGTATAATTGCAACCTGTCTGATATAAACCTGCAATAGCCAGGAAATCAGCACTTGCGTAATGTGTGTGCGTTTTTAAAAGCACTTTTATTGCTTCTTTTGAGGTTCAGTGAACTCAGCCTAAGCACCTGCCATATGGGAGGATGGTTGAAAAATACAGGCAAGGCAGTTAGCCATCAATAACAGAATATATTTACTCAGGTCTTTTAAAGTGACTGTGTCTTTGCTGCGTATGTACTGTATATTCAGACGTACAGCCAAGTGAACTCAATTAAAGTACTTTCCCACACCTTATTATTATATTTGCTTACATTTCTATAAGTGTTGGTTTGCTAAAGTGAAAATGAGCTGGCATGTGTGAAAATAGCAAATGTAAAGATTTCTTTCTTTATTGAGTTGACAGGGTTTTTTTGTGCTGCCAAGCTGACCTCTCTATTTAACGGTCAATTTACTTTAATGTGCAATCCATGTAGTTGACGTTGGCCTTTGCTGGTCATTAAACACAACACATCAGATTCATTGACATGTTTTCAGGGACTTCTGCATGAAGTATTGCATCATTTTAATATAATAATGAGCTCATTTAAAATTGGGATGATGTAATTAATGTTTAACAATAATTGAATCTTCTCATAAGCTTTCAGCTCCACTGTGGAAAGAAGAAGGCTGTATTTTGAGTCCTTTGGTTCTTAATGTTGTAGACAACATTTCTCTTTTTTTATTTTTGTAGTTTGCTTCTCCGCCTGATTTATTGGCATGAGGTTTTGTTCAAGCCACAGCTTTGGTGTAAAGACTGAGCACATTACACGGTTTGTTACGTACCTGAGCTCTAGCCAACATGTTGCTAAGAGCCAAACACTAACATCATCCTGCTATCTGAACCCACCTGAACTCCAAGCAAAATAACCCCCACTGTACAGCTGATGATGTATTTTTGTTGAGTAGCATAGCATGTTCATCAGTTCAATAAATCATCCTTCACATGAATCACAGAGATCGCATGTGTAGGCTACAAAAAGGCCTGCAAAGATTTTCTCTTGTTACTTTCATGCATTGTCTGTCAGCAGTATATCTCCAGCGCTCCCAGGCTCAAGTTGAATTTAGTGGACAGATAGGCGAATGGCCAGGGAACAATCTGATACAGTTATGTTAGTCATCAGAATTTGGGATTGCCAGCATTACACAATTGTTAGGTTGTGTATATATATATATATATATATATATATATATAACCATCACTACAGTAAAAAAAACTGCCTGAGAAATGCATCTGATACTAAATCCTACAGGCATTCTTGCGAAAATCAATAAATAGTTGTGAAGACCAAGATGTCTTTGAATATAACAGCTGACAGGTTGAAGAATTGTTCAGCATTGGCAGAGGTTTGTATCTCAGCTCTATTATTTATTTATTGCTGAGAGATAAGATGCCATGATCCAGCAGGTTTGAAATTGTGTGTTTTGTAATTTTTCAAATTGTCTCTTTAATAACAAATAATTTCTCGGCATAAAGCAGATCTGACATAAGTCTGATGAAAAGGGCCTTTTTGTGTACTTTCCTGTCTACCTCAAGCACCAGTAAGAATCTCTTCTTATCTATAGCAACCGATATTTCACCTCATATTTCACTACATCCAGATGCATCACATCTGCCTAATACAAGGGTCTACAATCTTTTTGTTATTTCCATATTAGGTAAATGATTTTGCCTCATCATTTACCATATCGTTTCATCCTCTTTCTGTTCCTGTCTGTCACATTGCATTCTGCTTCTTTTCATTAATTATATGCAACGAAACTACAAACTACGTCATAAAACACAATTTCTGTAGGAAAATGTACACTGGACGTTTGGACCAGCTGTGAAAGTGTGATGGAACACTCCTATCCGCTTTATGGGTTGTCCAGACAGCTGTCAGCCATATTGTATTCCCGTTACCACAACAAATAGCGTATGTGTGGCATACCATAGGACAGTTTTGTGCCAGCTTTGTCACTTAGGTCTCCTGTTGAGAACTAGTGAGAGGTCTCACAAATGTGGTCTGACTTTTGTGAATTTTGTGTGGAAGTGATGTAGCACAAGTTAAAATGTTACATATGTACTTTACATTTGCCACAAGCCCTAATCCAACACATTGGATCGCCGTACTCCACTCACTTTATTGATTAAGTGAATCATTACTTTGCATTTGCACCTTTCCTGCTCAAGCTCAACTCAGCAGCAACATTGCAAATGGATATTTTGGCTAGTAACAGCACTCCAGCAAATGTCCTGCCCACTGAAATCATGACTGATCCTGATAAAACGCAGGCTTAACAAGTCCTTAGCCATGAGTCGAGCTACAGCCAGGCGGTGCTCCCTCCGATGTTCTTGGCCCTGACAGTAGTTATAGATTCTGTTGGCAAGACGATTAAGTTGCTCATGTTCGTAGCTCATCCCTCCGATTTGACTAGAACGAGTGATGATTTGATGTGGGATACGAGCCAGGCTAGATGATATATGGTCAGTAGACGTCATCTGAGTTCATTATCATCTATCTTTGTAGCGATCATGTGTACTCTTTGGGGCCGGAGTCTAATCACAGGCCCAATTTACCTGTGAAAATTGAACAAGACATTTTCAGAAGACATTTTGATTCCTTGCACTACATGTTTAGGCTATACATACTATATCTTGCTATGTAATGCACTGCGTGCCATTTTTGTGTCGTGCATCATCCAGGTGATTTTTGGCCTGTGTGTATCTCCACAGGTTGGTGGTTTGTCAGCACAGCAGAGGAGCAGGGTTGGGTCCCTGCTACCTATCTCAACTCCCACAGTGGCACACGGGATGACTTGGAGCTGGGCGCCTCTAAAGCTGGGGAAGGTAAGTCGATGCAAACTCTCCTACCTCTGCCCACACACAGACACACACACACACACACACACACACACACACACACACACACACACACACACACACACACACACTCTCAACGCAACCTGTTGTACACCCACACACAGATACCACCCTTGCCATCAATCAGTCCTTGATGTGTGACAAAATGGAGCAAACTTGCCCGTAGTTTACCACTGCCTGCCTACGCTAAGGGCTGGCGCCGGGCTGGTGTGGACACTTCTCTCTTTCTGCCTGCCATTACAAGCACTCTTGAACAGAGTTTAGATTCAGGCCTGGGTAAACAGCAAGTAGGAGTGCCAGGAGAGACTAGACCACAACCACTGGAGTGATGTGCTAGTGTACAGTAACACACTGTACAGTAGAGATGCAGCGCAATATGAAGTGATATGACCTCCGTGGAGTGAGCTCATGAAAGAAGCATGTGTTTCCATCAGCAGTGTGGAATAAACCCGGCAAATGTCTCATAAGTCACTCTTTAAATGATGCTATCGTTAATTAAAGCAAGCTCTGGCGTGAATTATGCTATTTCATGCAGTCTGCTTATCCTTGTGGATTGCTGATAAGTTACAGTGCAGTAGACGAGTGTCGATGTTACATTTCCTGAGCTTTCTGGAGTCAGAGGGATCCTTATCCTTATCCTTAGAAACACACCTATGTAGCATTTGGTTTCCCAGAAAATAATGCTGATATAATCTTGATAGCCCTGTCAGATACGCTTATCAAGCCATCAAAGAGCAGCTCAGGCCGTTCAGTATTAGTGGAGAAAACATTTTAATTTCAGAGCAATAGAGCTCAATTAGTGTCACATACTCAGACTTTGATAGTCTTGACAGGTAGTGCAGCAGCTGCAGCTTGTTTGTTAAGATTTATGCCGTGTTGTGTTAGAGAAAACCCAACAAACTGGAGGCACGGAAATAATTAAGTTTCCAAACAAACAGCGGGATTTTCCAGCACTCTGGCCAAAACATATTTTGCTGTACAGTTGTTGTGCTCTGAAACAATGGGATCCCCTTGGTTTTGTATATCTTAAAGAGCAAACATGAGGCTAAACAGTGTTATTGTTTCACAATATGTTAAATATGTTAAAATGCCCCCATCGGGACTTACTGAATATATATTTATCAACAGAAGATTTCAACATGTGTGCATACCACAAATGTATGACCACACGCACACACAAACCTAAATGCAAACATCTACACCCAACACTCCTCTCTGCTCTGTCAGAGATAACTAGAATGTGCTGCAAGGGCTTTTCTTCTCTCGCAAAGGACTATCTGTCAGTGAAATTAATGTTTATGTGTCTAGTCAGTCATGGGAATGGCATGAAACTCATAAAGCATCGCTTTGTCAGTCCTGTGGTCTTCAGCAGTCTGTGCCAGCGCATTGTTGTAGAAAAACTGAAAATCTGGATTTGGAAGTCATGTTAGTTCTTTCAAAAGCCAAAAAAATAAATGTTGAAAGATCAGCCAGTTTTACCCAGCAACAGAATGGCATACACATCCCCCTATTCCTTTTTTTGGTCACATTTCATACAACATTTTGTAGAATAATATTGCTTAAAGGAATCAACATTCAACATTTTGGGAATTATGCTTATTCGCTTCCTGGCACAGAGTTAGATGAGAAGATTGATATTACCTTTTTTGTCTGTACTGTAAATATGAAAGCGATGCAAGCAGCTGGTTGGCTTAGCTTAACATAAAGACTGGAAAAAGCAGTTAGCCAGTCAAATTTGCCTACCAGCACCCAAGACATTGTAATGTCCTGGAGTCTGCTGGTGGCCTGGCAAGAAATGGTCTGGTACATAACCCCCGTAAAATAGTGAAGTGCCGTTTTTACATACAGTTTTTTTGTATGAATTTAACAAATGAAATGTAATGTGTCAATTATTGAGCTTTAGTGGCCTTTGGACAGAGTCAGTCTAGCTATTTCTCCCTGTCCTACAGATTCTGTCTGATATTTCCATCATTGGATATTTAAAAGACAATTTTGTGTTACATAAGATAATTTACTGGAGCTTCTTCTTTTATCATTTTGACTTGTGACACAAGATCTTGCAGTTGGAAGAACTTATTCCCATCTCCACTCTTTTACCTACAGAAGGCACAGGGAAATATAGACCATCTGAGCAAAAACCAATCTATTAATTGGATGGCATTCTTGCAGCAGCAACGTGTGTCCCAGATGCTCTAACACAACAGGATGGGAAGACCATGCTAACAACATCCTAATTACAAGCCACAGAGAAGATGTCCTGGTTTAACACTTCCTCTGTGACCTCCAGCTATCCACTCTAACTGTCCACCATGTTTTGCTTTGTGGTCTTGTTTTTGTCCTCCATGTAGCTAATCACGAGGCTCTTCTGGTTGGATCCATGCCATCTGTGTGCTGTGTGTTTGTGTAACATTTGTGCTTGCTCTTCATGTCTCCCATGTTTGTGTGTTTGTTTGTTTGTTTGTTTGCTGTCGTCTGGTCACCACGTGTGTCTGTCAGTTACTAAGCGACATAAGGCTCATCTGAAGAGGCTGGATCGGAGATGGACGCTGGGAGGTGTCATCAGCAGGCAGCAGAGCCGAGGTGAACTGAGACAGATGCTGCATCACCTCCCTCCCTCTCTCCCTCCCTCCCTCCCTATGTTACTGCACTCCTCACCTCGTCTTACTCATTGTCTCTTATCACATGGCTCAACTCGTCCCTCTCCACATATTTGTTCAGTCTTACATCTTGTGTTGTCTTCCACCAAATGCATTTTATCGTGAGCCACACTCCACCACAACTAACCACCACTGGACGTTAATATAAAATGAGCCTTGAAAGCAAAGGTGAAATCAGCACATTTGATACACACCAGTTATTGATGCTAAACTCATATTATGTTACAGAATTGCTCCTTGAAAGCGTTTTTGTTATAATTAAACACTTTGTGCCAAAACCAATCTTCCCAGAATCACAGAAAGAAACTACCCACTCATCTGAAAGTAGTTGCGTAATAGACTTTGGAATGCCTTATTCTGCATTTTAGAGCCATAGTTTGTTTTTTATGAGCAAATGAAGCAGGCATGTAGTTTTCTAATGAGTGCATGTTCTGGTGTGGTAGAAACAGACATTTATCCTGCTGTGGTGCAGATCGCAACCCATACTGACAGATAAACAAAGAGCCGTATTAATATCTCACTTATTTAGCAAGAAACTCACATTCTCAATCACAAACCTGCCAAGCCCAAGGGTTTTGGGGCTTTTTTTCACAGGAGATGCATTTGGATTGCTGACAGAGGAGTGAGGATAGGCTGTTGAGTTCAGCCCAAACGTTGCGCTTGGCAGTAGATGCTGCTCTCTGGAGTGGAGAAAGAGTTGTTTCCACCCTAGGACTGAGATCCTGCTTTGTGTTTAAAAAAAAGAAAAAAGACTGAGATATTTTGCTGAGTCCACAAGAATAATTTATAACACTGATGCAGGCGATGCATGTTGTGGTTAACATAACATCTGATTCAGAGTTTCCCTTCATTGCGCTGCTGGATATTGTTTAAAAGAGGTTTGGTAAGAGGAAAACGGTTTACCAGTCCTGACAAAGAGGCCCGGAAGAAACAGGCAAAAGGAAAATAAAGTGTACAGAAATATCTGTTACCCTTTGAGCCTACTGTAGTTTTTGCAAGTAAAGGGAATTACAATCCCACACCCATTCCGCTCTTACACAACGTTGGAAATGGGTGGGGAAAAGGAAAATGGAAACATTTGTCACCAGAATGTTGATTCCTGTGTACCAACTGGGAGGTCGACATACAGAACACCTCTTCTTCTCCCTGTGCTGTCTGTGTTTAGACAGGAATTGCTATAATGACAGGAAATTATGTCTTTGGTCTGCCCCTTGGCCTCATGGGAATGCATAAATCAGCATGGAGCCTCTGCTCTCTATTATGTGCTGAGTTGGGAGACGCTAGCTGTCGCAAGGCCAAGGACACTATTAGGACATTAGCTCGCCCATGTGCTGTAGTAACCCTTGGTCAATACCTTGTGTGAATACCAGTGAAAATAGTTTGTAATTTTAATTTAGATCACATTTTGTGGAAAACACACTAACACTAGTCCTTTTTTATGGATTTTATTGGACATCTGATAGTAGAGAGATGACAGGAAATGAGGGGAAGAGGAATAACACGATGTTGCGGTTCATGCTTGGCGCCTTAAGGCAGGGACACACACTATGATTGCTTAGACAATTATGAATATGGTTTGGGTGTGACGACTGATCGGACCAAGCTGAACCTGGCCTGTTGTTGTCAGGGTCAGTTGGTGTTGACATTCAGCAGATAAAATCATATCATAAGGTAGTGTGTGATATGTAACAATTCTAATCTAAGTCTTCAGATCCAATCGCTGCAAGTCATTCTCGTATTTTTTTTTTATTTTTAATATGTTTAATATTTGCAACAGTCACATGTGTGTCACCCTTGTGAGGCATACTGGTTTGCCTGAAGTTGACAAAGTTCACTTGCTTTCAGTGCAGTTGCAGGATTTGCTATGTGGTCTACCGCCAACTCCAGTGGTTACTGACCAGCCGTTCAGTGTGTTGCCTAGTGCATTTACTTGGTCGTAAGGTTTATGCTCCTTCCTGATTGTCAGAGGCAAAGATTTGTGCAAGTTGGTGAAAAGAATCTTAATGTGCAGTTAGTCGTCAGTTTGTCCCAAACTTTAAAGGATAGCATTTTTTTCAAGTCTGTCTGAAAACAATACTTGCATGCAGATATATGCATTTAAAGTGTATTTGATTCTTGTTGATCCTATCCACACTGGCCACGAAGAGATGGGGGGGAAAAAATCCACAGTGTTCGTTTTATGCAAAAATGCGTTGTGGTTAAAGCAGTTTATGGTAGTCAAATTAAGTGGGTATCTTCCAAAGTTTGTCTTTTAGTTAATCCAACTGCCAAAAAGCAGACCTGTGTCAGTCTGTATTAACGATACACCTCTGCTCCAGTATCATATCACCAAACTGTGAAAAGAGAATGATATATTGCTGTACATGTATATTGAAAATTATTTGTTCACGCATATCTCTTATTACTGCAGTATGCTCATATAAATATATAAGGTTTATAGAAAAGATTTATAGAATATACACTTCTTTCTCTTTTTTTTTCCTCCAGTGATTATTATGTTTGTAGGGATCTCACAGACCTCAAAATCTTAGCTTTGTTGTCATTCTCTGCTCTGGCTTTGGCAGAAGAGAAGTACGTAACAGTGCAGCCCTACACCAGCCAGGGCAAGGATGAAATTGCTTTTGAGAAAGGAGTCATTGTGGAGGTGATTCAGAAGAACCTGGAAGGCTGGTGGTTTATCAGGTAAACCCCTCTTTCTGACATTTTTACTTTACTATCATTGCAAAAAGATTATGTTTTTTATACTTTTATCTGCCAACGTACTTTACAGGTACCAGGATAAAGAGGGCTGGGCTCCAGCCTCTTACCTGAAGAAGCTGAAGGATGACTTCTCTCCCCGTAAGAAGACAGTGACAGGCCCAGTGGAGATCATTGGAAACATCATGGAGATCAGTAACCTGCTTAACAAGAAAGCCTTGAGTGAGAAGGATGTGCAGACTGAAGGTATCCCAGAGAGCCCCCAGGTGGCCAGGAAGGAGATCAGCCTGCCAATCCCTTGCGCTGACTCAATCCCTGTGAATACCCCACAGGATGGGAAAAGTAAGACGGAGCCTGCCTCACCAGCTGTAGCCCGCATCGCTCCTCATCGAGTGGAAATTGGTTAGTCATCTCACTCTGAATGTTCTGTTACAAATTGAATTTCTGTCAGTCTGTAACAGTAGTTACTGGTTACTCATTTTAAAACATTTTTAATGTTCTTAAATGTAACCAAACAGTCATGTTTTTTTTTTTCTGTTGTTGTTTCACAGGTTCCCCAGTTCTCAGGCAAAAACCTCCTCCTCGAAGAGATGCAACCCTGGTAAGTGTTTAATATTTCGGCCATCCAGCCACACCAAGTGAGAAAAAAAGATTCTGGATATCCGCTTTCTAAGTCTGATGTATTTATGTTTATGGAAAAAATCTTTCAAAGTTCCTTAATTTTTTCCAAGTCTTCCAGTGATTTAATTATTTTGTATTGATTGAAGATCAGAAACTGTGTTTATAGGTGCTAATAAATGTATACCCCTTGTGGACGCTTTTGGTGTGCAGTCTTTACTAGCACAAGTACATCAAAACTGGACTTAAGTGCAGTACTTTAGTATCCTTGAGTTACCTTCAGGATCTGACAGTTGGTCTAACAGTACCTAATTTAATTTGTGTTTAGGGATTCCTGTTGCCTTCCCCACCAGAGCCCCCTACAGTTGAAGCAGAGTATTACACCATTGCAGATTTCCAGTCCTGTATATCTGATGGTATCACTTTCAATGGAGGACAGAAAGCAGAGGTAAGCACCCTTTTTCAAGGTAAACTTCAGTAACAAAACAATCTTAAACTTCTTAAACTTAAACCTTCTCCAAGAGAACACCTAAATCAAATTAAAATGTCTAAAAATGCCTTCACATAAAGATTAAACTCTTTTTGAACATGTATTTTAGGTCATTGAGAAGAACTCTGGTGGGTGGTGGTATGTCCAGATAGGAGAGAAGGAGGGCTGGGCTCCCTGCTCCTACATTGACAAACGTAAAAAGCCCAACCTGAATCGTAGGACAAGCACTCTGTGCCGCCCAAAGGTTCCACCCCCAGCTCCGCCTGTCAAAAAACAAGACTCAGTGGAGACTGCACCTCCCAGCAGCCCTGGCTCTGAAGCTCCAGAGTCCCCTGTGTCTCCTGGGAGGCCGGTGTATGAAGAGCCAGAATATGATGTCCCTGCTATTGGTGATCTGGACATGGAGTCTGAGTTTGAGTTTCTCAGAGGAGAAGGTTCCTTGGTAGATGGAAAGAATGAGGACACTTCCTCTGAGATGGGATCCCAACTCTCCTCCAAGCCTTCTCCAGCTTCGTCACTCCACAGTGCCTCCTTCAAAATGGGTGAGTCATTTGAAGATGGCCATGAGGCAGAGGGGGAGGCAGAGGGAGAGGAAGAGTGTATCTATGAGAATGATGGCTTCCGGCCCTTCAGGGAGACACCGGAGAGGCAGTGCAGTAGGGACTCAAATTCCTCCAAGACAAGTGTCCTGTCAGAAACTGGCAGGACTGCAAACCTAACATCAGGTGGATGGAGACCTGCAGGTAACAAATTCAAAATTGAGGGGATTGGGAGCCCATTTTCAACCAAAGCTGAGGAGGCATCGAGTCCCAAATCTACTTCCACTGAGTCCACCCCAGATCTGTCCAGAACTAAGAAAGACCAAGAGGAAAGCAAGCCATCTTCTTCCACCAAGTCTTCTTCTAAACTAAAGCCAGTGGTGAGGCCTAAACCACAACTAGGCAAGGCGTCCAGTGCAGAGAAGATGGACATCAGCACCCTGAGAAGACAGTTGCGGCCAACAGGGCAGCTGAAGAATGGCACCAAAACAAAAGGTGAGGACTCTGAGACAGCTTCAGTCATCTCCTCAGAGGACTCCTTCTCCTCTCAGAGTACATCCGATCTCTCCTCCATCTATTCTAAAGGCAGCCGGGGAGACTCTGACCTGGAAGGCTGCAGCTTGTATCGCACAACAGATCCCTATGAGAAAGTTCAAGAGTCTGAGCTCAGCTTCCCCGCTGGAGTGGAGGTGGAAGTGGTAGAAAAGCAGGAGAGTGGCTGGTGGTATGTCCGCTGGGGAGATGCAGAGGGTTGGGCTCCAACTTACTTCCTGGAGCCCATCAGGCATCAAGATGACATGGCAGGGTCCGAATCTGATGGCACCCCAACTAAACCTGGAAGCCTCAGCAAATCTAATAGCCTGGAGAAGAATGAACAAAGGGTACAGGCATTGAACAACATCAACCAAAACCTGAAGAAGGTCACCCCACCCATCCCCTCTAAGCCTCCAGGTGGCCTATCCAAACCTATCAGCTTGTTCGGTTCACGGAAGCAGAATAGCACCAAACAGCAACAGGTTGTCAGACCTCAGTCTGTCTTCATATCAGCCCCGATCAGGGATGGTCCCAGCCCTGTTGGCTCTCTCAGGAGAAACGAGTCCCTCAACTCCACGGACCACCCTCGTGTCAGCCCCACAGTGCGACGTAATGCCTCCTTCGGCACTGTGCCACGCAGCCTGGCGCCAAACAACTTAGCACTACCCAACAGGAATAGATCCGGTACCGGTAGCTCTGAATCCCTTGGCCTCAGCTTTCAGAAGAATGCCCTCCCTGTATCCACAGTAAAACCCAAGCCCCACATCATCCACAACAACCTCAGAGAGGTGTACGTCTCCATAGCAGATTACCATGGAGACGAGGAGACCATGGGGTTTCCTGAGGGGACGAGTCTGGAGGTCCTGGATAGAAACCCGAATGGATGGTGGTACTGCAAGATTCTGGACAATGGCAGACCAAGGAAAGGATGGGTTCCCTCAAATTACCTCGAGAGAAAGCACTAGCGCTCATGTGTGGAGCTGGCAGAACTCTGAACATGCGTGTAAAGACTACTCAAACAGATGCATTCATTTTGTGAAAAATGCTTAACCCTAAGACGTAAGTAAGGATTGAAATCTTACCCGGTACCTTTGCCAAAATTAGCAGCCAGATCAAATGAAATGAGACATCTGGTAAAAATGAGTCTACATGATATAGTGCCTGAAACGTTGCATAAGGGGCAATATATTGGGACTTAATGACACAGCCAAAGATAACACCAGAGAGTGGAAGAATGAGTAAATGATATTCTTCAGTGGTTACCTTTACTGTAACTTGAACTAAGATGTCATTTTTGTGTCCACTCCTTGAACCTTTCTCTGTAAGTTTATAATGTAATCTTTTAAAAACTTTCTAAGCATTTAAAGCTTACTGCATGTTTGAAATGATTCATTATACTGACAATGCCTTGAGCTGTTGAAGTTAAACCTTTTTCTCCTCCTTTCCGTCAAGGAAATCTCAGTTGTTGCCAAAGCTGCTTTGTGTTGGTCTCATCTTGGTGCTGTCTGTTTGCATGTTTTTTTTATATCTCTTTATACTGTATGTCACCTTTATGTGAAATATTTTATCCATTTAATTATGTAATATTGTCCTAACAGAACAATTCGTGAGCATCTCTGATTATTCACAGTATTTTCTTATCCTTTAAACTAAAAACAATTTCCCCTGAAACTTATAGCCTCAAAATGTTTTTTGTTTTCATTTCATAGGTTTTTGTCTAAAATTAAAACGTTCCTATTGTCAGTGAAAATTATATTTATTCATCACTTAAAAATCATATTATTACTTATTTTATTGTTATTGTAAGACATTTACTGATGAAAATATTTCACAACTGCTCAAACTTTTCTAAGAACTGCTCTATTAACCATTATAACATTTTGAATTTCTGCTGGGCAGCAAATTTGACAAAACTCTTCTGCTGCAGTAGTAGTGGGATGCTCACTTTTGTTTTATGTTAACTGTGTGACCAGTGATGATAACTGAAGTGCCAAAAGAATTAATTGAATAAATGCACTTTTGAACAATCATTAGTACTTTCTTTTTTTCCCCCATCACTCATAGTTACTGTTTGCCCGCACATTGGGTTTGGTCCTCTGGTTGTTCCCAACCTTTTCTGGCATGTACTCCCACAGCCCTGTCAGATTAACTCAAGTACCCCTTCATAAACACCATCGGTCATGTTCCGAATGTGTTCTTGAGAATGGATTATTTATCAATATTAATTATATAAAAGGGGGTATTGTTGCAATGTTTTTACATACATTTGAATTAGTAATGTTTAGGTTGCTCTGGTCGAGTTTGCATATGTAGCGTTAGTGGCAGAAGCTGGATGTTTCAACTAAAACAGTTTCACTGTCACTACTGTTTCAGCTGTTCATTTGTTACTTTTAGCTAACTATTTCAACTGTTTATCCATTACTCAACTACAACTATTTAAGTGTCTGTGCCAGAGTGCCGGTGTTGCACCATAGGGAAAGAGAGACAAAGTAAACTAACTTGAGCTGTAGCCTCTATGTCATGGGCAGGCAGCCTGTTGTTAGTGGTATTGAAGAGTAAGGACCACATCAGCATCTAAACGGACTGTAGTGACATTTGTGGGTATGTTAATATGCTGCAGCTGCCTCTCGTGTTGTGTTGCAAACTGCTGTCTGGCTCAGTGCTCTGCCTATGACAGAATGCTGACTGATCACTGCTTTATGCAAGATGTGATTGGCTGTATCGAAATAAGGTCTCCATCTACGTACCAGAACGGTATTCCGTCGAATGCAAAACGGGGTCACCATTGCTACTGTTTATGAAAGTCACATCAGAAGGGAGTAATTACCTGCTAAATTAATGGCGAATTAATGTGGCGTATAATAAACAGCATAAGAAAAACTCATCACAGGCCATAATCACTGGTTATGTTAAGCATCTCAGTTGTGTTGCATTAACAGCTTTCTGCCGTGGAATAAGTAAAAGATCTCAATATTGAATGTGTTTTATAGTTAGTATAAACCCACATCTGTGCATATGCAGCTGAAGTGTTTGACCAGCTGGATGCAAATAAATGATATCAACCTTGATTGCGTGGCATCCCTTTCACTTCTTACCCGCAGCACTGAGCCAAATAGCGCTGCAATTCACTATGATTGGCCTCCTCTGGCAGCGTCTGCTTCAGGAGAACCTGCACATTTGACTTTGGTTAAGATGGCTTTCATTCTGCGGTTGGTGGGCTGCTTAATTTAGCATCAACTGACGAAGCAAAAGTTTAAGTCAGTGTGGAGTTGTAGTCTATAATATTGTCGCCTTCAGCTATAATCAGAAAAACACCAAATCAAAACACTGATGTAGTTTTCCAGTGTCAGACACTGCATATTGCTGATATATTGGATTTGGTGCCTGAAATATAATACGATTACAGCCCACAGGAATTTAATGTGAAATATGTCCATCCCACTGGCTGTTTCCTCTATTGGGATCTCTCATGCTACACTGACTGGCTTGGAACTATGTTATGGGTGCCTATTGATTTTTTTGCTTGCAGTATTTTCTTGATGTGCTCGTGTAGAGTATGTGTTTATTTCTGAATGCAACAATGATAAATCAGAAAGAAGAAAAAGGAAATACTGGATGTGCAGGTGAGATTAAGACATCACAGGTTCATAACTTTAAATGTGAAGGTGGTTTGGTCAGCCATTGTGCCAAATGTTTGAGTATTGCATGTTGAAAATCAAAATGCAGAATGTATATTGAGTGTGGAAGTTCATTCCTGACCTTAGAAATAGTAGTTAACAGCTGAGCAAAATGATGAAGACCACAAGATGTGATTAAAATCTACGGTAGTAAGAAGACATTGAGTCAAGAGCATTTTGTCAAATAGATGCATGTTATTATTATAAAGAAAAGCAAATATTTAGATCTAAGCCTGAAACTGTTTGTGCATTTTGTTTCTCAAAATTAAACATGTTTGTCCGCCATGAAAAATAGTGATCATGACTATGAAGTAACCTCTTCCCATTCTATTGTCATTATATCCTACTACATGCACTGAAAAATTTTTGACCTCTGATTACACATTGCTGATGGTTTTGTCTTTGAGTGGTTATGTGTACTGTGCAGAGGCTGTTGGAGCTGTTTGTGGCCTCTGGAGGGCAGCAGAGCCCAGCATCTCGTTGCAGTTTCAGCACAGCATCACAGTAACCTTCACCTCTGTCTTCATCAACACTGTAATTAGATGGTGAGATCCCTCAATTGATATTTTGGACTATGAACAAAGTTTTACTTTTATTTTAAAATTGCACTTCTGCTCACAGTCTTTCCCTCGACACTGCAAATCTGACCGGGGAAAAGATTTTACATCACGCTGAACATCAGAAGCTTAAGGCCTTAACTACAACAGAGGAACAAACTCAAACTCCGACTGTCTGATGTCTAGTTAAAATTCGAAATCGATAGTGTCGTGCTTTTTTGGAATACAAATTTGATACCTTAATAGACAGAGTGTGTGTTTGACCAAACAGCTGTCTACAGGAGATACCACAACACAGCTCAAACACGTCTGCCAAGCCCTTAAGCCTTCAGAAGGCCGGCAGCCAGGTTCACTGAGAGGTCTGAGTGGAAAGTCTGTGTGTAGACAGACACCAGTGAGATATACTGTATTCATGTCACTGTCACAGACCCAGGCTGTGTATTTCCCTCTCACCTCTCAGAACACTTGGCCATGAACGGCAGCCACTGCTGCCTGTTTCATGTCCGGACGTCATGGGCTGTATTTGTGCCTGTTGGAGTGCAGCATAAAACAGTGCTGCATTAGAGCCAGGCCCACAGGGTAGTAAATAACAGATGATGTTCACTCTGGCCAGGTCTACATACCACGACTCTAAACAGTTTCTCTGTGAGTTATAGCTGTTTACTAAAAGCCCTTGCCTTTGTTATTCATAGAGTATATGGCGGGGTGTTAGTCAAATATACTACTGTGGTGAGTGATTGTGTTGGGTGTAAAGAGTCTGAAAGATAGCTGCATTTATGTTCTCTAACTGTTGCACAATTTAAATTTCCTTGCCTAAGATGTTACAACAACCATTTGTATAATGTATGTTTTGGGAAAAGGTAATTGCACTAATGCCCTTTCATTCCCCTCATTTTATGTGCCAGATTGGCTTCAGTTTCCTTTCAGTTTCAGCTGTGAAATGGAAATAATCAGTTTTAAATTGTTTATTGCAAATCGAGTCAAATGCATGAACCAAAATAGAGGACAAGCTTTCTTCTGCACCTTTTAAACTCAAAAACTACTTTCTTACATGTACTAAATAATAACAGGCACAAAGCCAAGGATTCAGACTTGAACTTTATTTAACAAACTTAACATAATTAAACCACCTTCAGAATGTTTTTAAATGACTAATAGAAATCCCAAGCCCAGGATTCCAAACTTATGAACAGATTTTCATGTCCAAAATGCCCTATGCACACCTTCACTTACTTGCTGGTTTTGTTTAGTTTGGACTGCAAATATTTGGTCACATTTGAAAAACAGGCAGTGAGAATTATGACCATGTGGGAACTACTCACGCCTGATTCACTACAACACAAATTCAGGATAGAATTTATATATGCACAAGTAGAACAAACATAATTTTACCAGTAGGTAACCAATTTCAACTTTCCACATTTTATTCCCCTTTAATACCATAGCATATGGTATTAAAGGAAACATTTGACATATTGGGAAATGCGCTTATATGGTTTCTGGAAAATAATTAGATGTAAAGATTGATACCACTCTCATTGGACAGTCGTGTTTCTGGACTGTTTTAGCTCTGCTGCCACTTACATGTTAAATGGTAAATAGTATTAAAGTGTTGTCTGTAGACTGTTCATTGGCAGAGATTGCTTAGATAGTTTATTTCCTCTGAAATGGACATTTAATGACCTCCTCCTCTGTACACTATGTCCTGTTGTTTGTCCACCAGTGAGACAATAAAGAAGAACAGTTTTTGGTCTCCATCGATTCCTGAGCAAAATATATGTCTACTTAGCTTCTAAATGCTCCATTATGTTCATCAGCTAGTTGCTAACTTTGTCTGTCTGCTGTTTGGTGAGGAGCAGGTAGTGTATATTGGGTTTTTAGAGATTTTTTTGTTAAAAACAGCTGCGTGCTGCGACCAAAAAATACATTATGAGAGCAGTAAGACTTAACCTAAACGGTTAACCTAGGGCCAGACAGCTAAACACTGAGCTGAAGCTTGCTAAAAAGCTCTGTAAAAGGTCAAATTCAGCCGATTCAACCCGTTTCACATTGTCATTTCATCCACTGCTATTATAACATAGTCAAAGTAAAGGTAGCATGCTGATACCACATTGTCAAAATACTCCACTGCAAGTAAAAGTCCTGCATTTAAAATGTCCCATCAGTGTACAATATCGCAATAATTATTACTGGTGCATTTGTGTGTAAGCAGCATTTCAATGCTGTAGCAGGGTTGCATCACTTTATTCTGTTGGGTACTTAAATCTATAAACATTGGTCATATTTTATAAGATGGTAATACATTAGTGTAAAATTGTAATCTGCAAAGTAGCTACAGCTGTCACAAACGTATGGGAGTAAAAATTACAATATTTTCCTTGTAGAGGAGAAGTATAAAGTTTGGAAATACTCAAGAAAAGTACTTTTCTTTAAGTACAGTACTTGAGTAACTGCACTTAAAGTCACAATCAATCTTCTGATCAAACTCCAGTGACAGAAAGTGAATAAGCGTATTTCACAAAATGTCAAAATATTAACATTTCATTAAGTGATCCAGATGTATCACATTTGACTATGTAACAATAAAATAAACTATATTCTTACTTTCTGGACACTATAGCCATACATATAAAACAAACGGATACTTTTTTATAGTAGCATTGACAAAATAAATAAACCTCATAATGTACAATCAATATTACACTCACCAATACCATTGTTCTATCAAAAATGTTTCACAATGTTTTATTTCTGTTAGGTCATATTTGGTCAGGAGGCAAACAAAAACAGTAAAAATGTAATAGCTGAGCAACAAAATTCCAGTATTATGCAATGCAGGGATAGAGGGGACAAGGCGGTATTTAAACATTTCACCTTTAGCAGTGAATAAATTCACACACTGAAATTAAGCACACTGAAATATTTGCTTTGTATTGGTAGGTTGTGTGGTTACACCTGCTCACATCAGAGACATCACAACCATGTAAGAGTGACTTTAAGATGAATATAAACCCTGGTGTTACTCCTGGTTTTCACAGTGAGGAGCCTAGTTTGTCCAGACTTCTCTTTTTAAAAAGGCACACAAGAAAATCTAACTGTGACCTGAACGTTACACAACACAAACTGCTAATTTACCCTCCACAGTGGCAAGATGACACGTTTCAACAACTTGGGAAAAAAATAACAAAAATAAAAATCACTGCTTACTACTTCTACAAATTACTGAGTAATGTTTCAGCAAGGCCAAAATAACACCTGAAAATAGCTTGTATTTCTTAACAATTCAAAGCAGTACATAATGCATGAGATTAGTCGAGTGAAAATGTCCTTGGAGTTTGCTTTTACTGACTGAGAGCAGCACTCTGAAACCGATATGCAAATGAATTTCTCACAAATTGTCCCACAATAACAAGCTACATCCTTGTCACACTTCAAGACACAGTGTACTTAAATAAGTAAACGCTGAAAGCAAATATTCATGTTCTTATTTAATGTACATATGAAAGGGAAGCGTGTAACCTGAAGTAAACAAATCCATCTGTGACTTACTGTTTCGTGGCTTTCTTGCAATGATGAAGAGGTTGATTCGTCATCCTTATGTGCTCTCTCAGCATTTTAGAAATACTTCACTGCCCACCAATGTTTATTTGAATGACTTTCAAATTACAGCATCCAACCGGCTTACTGAGCAGCCAGACATGGTGGGGACGGCTGCCAAAAAGCAGGACATGCAAACCATGCAAGTCCCACATTGTACAGGCTTTCATGCAAACATCTGATGTATCTGGTGTGCCTGAGTGAGAAAACGCTTTTTGTTCTGAAACGATGAGCAGACACCACAAAAGGTGCCCCTTCCTCCCCTGTCTTCATCCCAAACATACAACATCCTCTCCCCCTTCTCGCTTATTTACATCCTCATTCACCGTAAGTGTGACCTTCTATGGTGACAACGTTAACACTTCATTTTTTTACCCTTCGCAGAAGCACAGCAAGTAGTGAAAATATCGACCAAAACACTTCATTTAGTACATAACGGAGTTCTATTAGGGATTTCTTTATTGCAGGAGGAGCAACCTATGCATTCAAAAATGGCTTATTTTAGAAGTGCTGCAAAGTTTTCACCACAAAAACTTTTTCCATGCATTCCTCACTGGCTTCTGAAAGCATTCAGGAAATTTAAAATAAAACAATCTTGTGTTGATGCTTTTTCTCTCTCCAATTTAGCAGAGAATTGATTCTTACTTTAAAACAACACTTTTTGACGCTGCCTCTCTCTCTGACACGCAGCGTAGGAGCAGCTAGTGACACCACCGATTTATTCTCCTTTATTTCTTCCACAGCTCTGGACATATTTACTTCTCAAACTAGCAAGCAGCAATGCTATCACCAGCAGATTCAAGGGTTACTCTGCAGGAAGTAGGACAGATGCCTCTTCAGATTCAGATTCAGATTCAACAGATGCACAAATCACACAGTCCCTGGACAATAGTAGGTCAAGGTGTGATGTGTTTGGTGCAAGTCCTATCTGCAGCTACTGCAGTAGCACATGTTTTGTTTCCACTGATCACACTGTAATTTATAATGGTCTCTGATGAATCTCCTTACTCAGACTTCAGACAGGAACCACTGTGAGCTTTCCAAGGATGTTCATTAGGCATAACATAGATTAAATGTTTTAATGAAGGAGTCCTGCTGTAGGGTACCTGAGCCAGATTGCACACAGGAACAAGCGGGGCTTTCACTTGTGCTGTGTTCATCATTACAAAGTCTTACATGGCTTTGACAACCTCTGGAGCTGAACCTGACGACGCCACACGGTGTCTAACACAAGCCTACGTGCTCCGGTAGGTCTTGATGATGTCTTTGATTGTCCTTCTGCAAATGGGGCAGCAGGCATTGGCCATCTTCTTGAGTTTGAGGCCACAAGCGTAGCAGAGACACATGTGTCCACAGGCGTAGAGGACGGTGTCCACCACATTTTCGTAGCAAATGGTGCATTCGTCACTCCACGAGCCCGAACAGGAAGGGAAGGTAGGGGACACCGGGTGGCTGGAGAACGGAGAGTTCGGGGTTGTACCTGGGGCGACAAGACAAAAAGACATTAGAGATGTGTGAGGGAGTGTGTGAAAGAAAACAAAAAACACTGCAAATAGAGAAGTATTTCAGGCAGACATCCATTTATTTAAGCTGTCAATACCTTGCCCACTGTTTTTCCCTGCTAATGAAGCTTCAGGACAACTTTATGGAGGAATAATTGTGTTCCAATCCGCTCTCCGTCTGCAGCCATTATCTGCCAGGTGTTTTCCTATCATACCGTCTGCAGCTTGGGACTGCAGTCATGTCGTAGACCACCGATTCAAATCACCCAAGTAAATATTTGTTTCAGGTGCACACATGCATATTGTCACTTGATGTTTGGTGCTGTTCTCTCAGTGTTTGTGTGCTGCTGGCTATGTTCTATGCTCTCCTGCATGTCTGCATTTTAATACATTTCATAAACATAATCCCCACCAAAATCAAAAGGAAATGCATGGCGTATGCAAATGCTTGAATTGGAGACTATGACCTGTTTTTTTTTTTTATGTCATTACAAGAGAACAAAAACTTCTATGTGCACAGTATACGCAAGAGGATGATGAGGGGAATCTCATGCTACAAAGCTCTAAATATCTTTCTATCAGATATATTTATTTTCCCAAATGATGAGGGGATTACGAGAATGGTCTGATTGTTGAGACACAAGACACACAGTGCCCCGAGGGAAACCATGGTGAGTAAAGATAGAAATTAAAGATGGAGAGAAGATGGACAAATACAGAAGAGAAAGGACTAAAGTCGAACAGAAGGACAAACCTGTGGAGGAAGAAAAGACAGAGTGGTAGTTGGAGTTGAGGCTTGAATTGAGGTTGATGTTGAAGGGTGTGTTGAGGTTGGGCTCGGAGTTGCCGCTGCAAAGCATTGTGGGGGTGTTACAGGCTGGAGAGCTGGGGGCCGACGGGCCTCGAAGGTCTGGGTGCGAAGATGAGCCTGAAGGTAAACAGAAGAGACATCTCGGTCACATTACTGATTTGGCAACACTCAGATCATCAATGGAAGCAAGAGACTTCTTCAAGAGAGCCAAACGCAAAGCCTTCGAAACTGGGAATCAAATATCTACCGTCACACAGTGCATCTCTGAGAAGTCAGTCAGAGCTGATAATTGGAGGAGAGTGGATGTGTTGCATCTTTCTCTCACTGTCTCAGTCTGTCACTCTTTCTTAGACACACACACACACACACACACAGACACTCACAAAATCTGTTCTATCACCAAGCAGATGACTTGTGCGTCTGAGTGCGTCAAGAGGCTATGAGTTGGTGTAGTCTCAACTTGCCAAGCTCCCCCCCACCCCCCATTCCTTCCTCCTTCATGAGCCCACGAGCCCACTGGGTAGGGTACCATACGCTTCCACAGACTATCTGTTGTCTGTCCTGCGCTATCCGTCCCCAACCGCACCCCATAACCACCGGCGCTGGCATCAGTTCTCATAATGGCAGCTCATCTCATCTCAAAGACCAGAATACCTATCCCGACTCCACGGTCAAATTCTGATTCAGTCTGCCTGGCAGGCACATGGCATTGTTGTTTACACATTGTCCTTCAACTGACCATGGCAGAAATATTGCTACACTGTTGGGCTGGCTGCTTACTTGGAACCACCATCCTTCCATGTGTCAAATTATCTAATATTGGTAATTTACATCCCATTCCACAATGCTTATCCAAATGTTCCTACAATGACAGTGTGAAGTGGAGAAACAGCTAAAAAAAGAACCACAGATGGCGAGGAATTGCAAAAAAATAAAATACTGGCTTGAAAAAGAAAGACATTTATGTGGTCTGTTGTTAACACAAAAATGTATAAAGTTTGTTGCATAACTCTAGCTACGTGCTCTGATCCATTGCTCTGAACTCTGATACCTCTTCCTTGGACCACTCCAACCACTGCAGTCTCAGTTTCAGTCTATGCAAACAAACCATAGTAGCTTTTTAGTCATGCAACAAGCCAAAGCCTGCATGAACACAGGCCTTCTGGTAATGCATACAAAAAGCTTTCCATAATTACTTTACATTTAAAGGTTAGCGCCGGGATCAACGCGTTGCACCACTTTGCTGAGACACACTTTTTTCAGAGTCATCCATTTTTTTATTCTTTATATTATTATATTTTAGAGTGGATACAGAGCAATGTTTGCATACAGTAGCATTTATACACCCTTCCATTACCTACTTAACGTGACCTATGTGGCCGGCCGGCTGTTAGCACATGTCTCGGTCAACTCTAATAAGGAGGAATGGATAACCTTCATGTCTATTCATGTACCCTTTCATCAAGGAGACCTTTCATCTTCTCTCGTATTGTGAATTTACTGCTGGCTGTGCCGCCAGGAATGAGTATGTGAATGCCTTTAGCTATGCAGGCAGTACATAAGATGTATTTGTGTTGAGCATATATATGGTGGCTTTCAACACTTGCTTATCAAGATCTCTGCCACACCCTATCAGACCATTTCTTTTTCTGCCAGTGTCTGAAAGGAGTTGCATTTTTTGGTCACTTGGGGCCTGCAGAAACAAGTCTGTAAATCAACTTTTAAGCTGTTATGGCAAACAGTTGCTTATGTATATATCCTGCAATTATGGAGCTACATTAACTTTCATTTGGAGATGTGTTTGTGTCCACCTAGTATTGTAAGTGCAATATTCACTCTCTCTTAGCTCCATTTTGCTCTCCACCAAGTCCAGAGGGAAAAATCGGTCTCTTTAGCAGCTAGCTTAAATGCTTCACTATGTGCACCCGCTAGTCGCCAACTGTGTCCGTGTGTTGTACAGTCGGTTTTTAGAGCAAATGAGAGCAGATATTGCACCAAAACATTAACATGCCTAAATCCACCATAGAGCAGAATGGAACTTTGAAGTCCCCTTTTACATAGTCATATTATCAATTGTTAACATAAGAATACTGATTATAGCAACTTTAAGATTACAGCTGAGCACATGCAGAAACAAACGTGCAATCCTACAGCAGGACACCTGTGATGAGGATATACTTGACTACTGTAGTCAAATTATTTACTCTATAGATCTTACATGAAATTATAAATTCTTGATTTGAGGTAACGCGGACAAAATGACCATGTGAGAGCAACAGACTCCCTTCTGTTCCACTTCACAGGGTTGACAACACCCAGCCGTGACAAATTGTCACTTGCCTCAGTGACTAGATGTTTCCATGGCAACTTGTGGCGTGCGGATACAGCGAGTGGGTGAGCAGAGACGTCACAAATGTACTCCCCACAGCTGGAGTGGGTAATGACTCGAAGAACGTTCATACCCCAAAGAATCGGGGGGGGGGGAAATCCATGAGGAAAAGAGGAAGTACAGAGACGATTGCAGGACCAGTGTTGAGGGAATGAGATGTGGGTGGAAAACCCAGCATCTCAAACCTCCATGCAATTACATTTTAATAATGCATATGGAGGGCATCAGAAGGAGCTATCACAGCCCCCCTCCTGATACATAATGCTGGCTGCTGGGAGCCCACGCAAGACAGAAATAACCTCCTCAGCCCTGGTCTGACTGACTACATGAGAGGAGAGAGGAGAAATTGTTATCCAGAAATGAATTACGAGAGAGAATTAGAAGAATCAATGTATTCTAACAGACCAATGCATTTTGACCATCTCTGAAACTTTGCCTCCAATTACAAATTTCCTGTGAAAAGAAGCCTAACCTGCTGGGAAAGAATCGTTATCAACTTAGCTAGAAGACAACAATGAAGTGGAGGAAGTCTTTATCAGTGGCGACTGTAAACAATTGTGCTTGCTGCACTCTGCAGTATTTCACAGTCACATCATAATACGCTAAGTCCAAGCAATGCCTGAGTTCCATCTTATAAAAAATAGAGAATTTAAAATCCTTTAAGTGCAGGACTCTGAAAACTGAGCGAATCATACTAAATATTTCAAACCTCAATTAGATTTAAAATGTGGTGAAGCTTATTTACCTTTTCACTTGATGTCCTCAAAAATAAACTCTTAATGCAATATCAGAGACAACATACTTGCTGCATGCTAAAGAAATATGTTCTGTACAATTAAACAGTAAAATGAGCTGAAGTTATTCACTGCTGGACAGAGCTTGGAATCAAACAAACCCTCTTTCAGTCAAACCACATGTAACCAAAAGCATATCTTCAGCCTGTGCTCATCACCACACTACTGTCCCTAACATGTGGTTTCATTTTCAATTTTTAAAGAACAGAAGCCAGAAAATCTACAACCACTGCTTGTTATGAAGCCACCATTTTCAGCAGTAAGCCATTATATGTTCGTTTTCTGCAAATTTTGGGTCAGACTGTCCTAAACTGTGCATGCAGTCCTACATCCAGGGAGCCACAATCTCAACACCAGGCGTGATTAACTTCAGGGTACCTTCAGGTAATGCTGCAGTATCGTCATGTGAAATCTTCTGGAATCAAATAGAGCCGACAGAAATTCTGTTTAACTGACGATACAAAGTTAACATTCATATGCAAACTGTGGGGGTAGAATGTAAATTCCCAAGAGATATACAAGTTGATAAAAAGTCAGAGAGCAGCCCAGACAACAAAGGAGGGGGAAACTATTTCATGACTCGGCTGAGTGGGAATTCAGCCTCCAAAGGTTGTTCAAGGATCACAGACTGTATTAACTTCTGGATGGAAAGTTACAAATGACATCATCTTAAGTTCTGCAGGACATCTTTGAATTCCTTGAACCACAATTTAATTAAATTGCCAAAACTAATGCTAATAAGGAACTGTTGATCTGACATTTTCTTTTTAGCTTGGACCAAATCTGGTATCACCTTAAATAGACGCATCCAATGCTGATGCAAACAGTATGACTGAAATCTAATGAATTAACATATAATCTAAAATAATTTAAAAAAATCAAGCGAACAAACCTAAAATCCTGAGTTGTGTGATGGTGCTGTGCAGACCGTAGAACATCCATAGTGGCCTGGAGTTATCGACACACAGCTGCATCCCTGCACTGATGCCGTTATGGCTCATCATGACCTCCCCTTCTGCATTCACCACAAAGCCCAAGATGTCTCCACTGTGGAGTGGCACAGTCACCCGACACACGGCCCAGAACTCCTTGCGGTCAACCAGGGACTCAGGGTTGGATGGGAGGTCACTGGGCCGTAGGGTGGCCGGGTCACATGAAGTCACACCGTAAGAAAGAGACCCAGGCCGCGTGACACCTGCCTTCACCTTCACAAACACAGTCTCTGAGCAGCGCATTGGCCGGTTGGTGAACACCAGTGTCCTCTCGTCGCCACGATGATCCAGCCGTGCCACCGTGTGCTTATCCAGCTCAGTAACATGGACGCCGTGCACCGAGTGGAAGTGCAGGTCAGTGTCCAAATGGCTGGGCAGCAGCGAGCACTGCTGTGAGTTTTGAGAGTTTTGGGGCACATGGCAGGATGTGGAGCTTAAAGGTTGTAGCTGTTCCTCTTCCTCATCATCTTCCTCAAGATGAGTCTCCTGCTGCTGCAGGCTCAGGTCACACAGGCTGATGGAAAGGCGAGGGTCATCACCGTTTCGATGAATGGAGGCCTGGTGGGCGGCAGCAAAAGAACGAGGACGCAGGCAGTCCAGGGGAAGCATCTCACTGTCTGTGGAAAAAAACAATGTTATATAATATTGCATAAGCATATATAATAATATATGCTTGTGGTGTTTTGAAGTGAACATTTAAGTTCTGTATTTGGACTATGGATAATACATACAGTCTTATTTACAGTCTTTGCAAGTGAAGAGAAAGTGTCCAGAGAGCCATATTTAATTTATGTACCCACTTAGTATTCTGCACATTTCCATGTACAAAACTGGTTTGTTGTACATTCACTGTCTGCACACTGCTCATTCATCATAACCGTCACAGAAAACAAATGGTGGCTTCCGGCTTCTCTGCTTTATAAAAATGTATTCATTCTTTATGCACTCTCTGTACTGAGGCTTGTAGCTCAACAATATGAAGAAATACAACAATGTTTACATGTTTCCAACATATCAGGGCTTTAAGTGGGGACATACTGTAGCTTCAGGCCAGTGGCTACATCAAAGAAAAACAGACATAACAGCTTTATGTAACATTGAAGACATAAGAGATGCACATGAAGCCACTGAAAGACTGAAGACTGAACTCGGCTGTGTTTGAGCCTCCCACTCTGTCTTTAGCTTGGAGTCCTGTGATAATGAGTCACATTTTATTACTTATCTTATTTCTTATTTTCACTTTTGAGTCTTCTTTGAGTTTTACCACAACTGAGTGCCAGAGGAATAAAAATACAGACATTATACCAAGCAATTAAATTCAAAAATGTGATTTTTTAAAAGGCTAATGAAGTAAATTTACCTGCAGTCTCTGTCAAGGACTGTGTGTGTACTTATAGTATATGTATACAGTGGCTTTCAAATTGTTGTAATAAGCCACCATGACTCCTAGTTGTCTCAGCAGCAGTTTCTTGAAGTACTTTATACTACCTCTGTATACATTTAGTAGCTTATTTTCCAATCATTAAAAAGGTGTTCTAAAAAATGTATCACATGTCTCTCCACATTGTATAGCCACCCCTTACAAATAGCCCTTCCTATTCTAATTCTGCTCACTGTAAAATAGATGCCACATGGGAACATCATTGCCAAAAAGAAAACGGAAAGAGAGCGTGTGTCTTTCCATGCACACGGTCGGTACAAACAGATCTGTATCGTGGCACGCTTAGCGACACGCTGCCAAATTTAACACAGGCTAAATTTAGCCTGATTGGACATTTGAGATGAGCGGGGAGGGACAGGCCGAGCGATGAGTGACATGATGGCTGAGCTGTGTGGCTCTTAGCCTCGATCTGCATTGGGCTTCCCCTGTGGGAAGTGGATGGAGTGGGAGAGTGTGACAGAAGAGGAGAGGATGAAAAATAGGGTGGGGTGGACACTTGAGGGAAAGGGCATACCTCACCAGCTCCTCTTTATCACACAAGGACAGCACATCTCCGGCCAGCCGCTGATAAACTGCTTGAACTTAATTACTTCCCTCAGTCAAGAGTGTCCACAACCAAGCATGAGGCTCTTATTATTAGCAGCCTTATCATCTTCAAGGCAAAGTTAGCCGACTTTGGGATACAAGAGATAATTTCTATTCTTTGCCATTACGGCTTCCTGCGGTTCACAGTTTCTGTTTTTGAGAGTGGCACAGCAGTCAAAACAATCCGTGACGAGAATAGCACCATTACAAGGAAGTTTCAATTGTGGTAAAAAATATGCACAAAAGATAATAGAAGACAAAACAATGGAAGATAAAGAAATGAGCCAAATAAATATGTATGGCCTCTCCCTGCGTTGGTCTCAAAAGAATCTGGGATTGAATTTCACACATAAAACACCTGACAAATATGAAAAGTATCCAGTCAAACAGTTAGATTACACAGCTTGAAACACACAATACACTATGTTTATCTATGATGAATGTACGCACACACACACACACACACACACACGCGCAAAGCTGTAGTTGCCAGGGAGTACGTGATATGTGGATTTAATAAAAACAAAAACAAACAAAAAAAACCAACAACAACTCACATACAAAGTCAGTTTTTAAACTATTAGCTAGCAAGCACAGAAGTTGAAACCGTTATCTAAACGTGGTGGTAATAGCTAGACAAAATGGCTAGCTATAAATAAAGTTTAAAACGTGTGTAAATGATTGAAATGGATACAAATAACTAAAAGTAATGGATGAATGGAAGGAATCTTTAGCTAAAAGCAATGACTGGTTTAAATAGCTAATAGCTAACATATTGAATAAAATTAAGGTTACTTGGTATAACCCCAGTTCTGAGTATGTGCAAGGTCCTCTAACAGGCTTCGCTATTCGTTTATTCCCTCGAGGCTCCGCCTCAGCACCTCACCTCCTGATTTGGGGGTAGCACCCTCCTATGTGTATTGCTCGTCTCCCTTGAAGTCAACTGCCACCAGGGCCAGCTGGACTGGCAGTTAGAAGGCATTTCACGCACCCAGAGAACTGGGGTTACACCAGGTAACCTTTCTTTCTATGTCGTAAGTGCTCTGCCCTCTAATGGGCTTCACTATTGGTTAAAACCTTGGCGAAGGCTGTAGTGATGAAATGTACTCCCAGCTGGGCCCAACCCCACCACAAGCCAAACATCCATATACACAGCAGGTCCTAGGTCGAGCGCCATCCCCCTGGGAGGCTCGCACTGGACTGCGATGACACACGCCAAGACGGCCGTCACACTGAACCTCAGTCCATACTAAATGACTGTACACCAAGCACAACATGTGACACAGAACCAGCAGTCATGTCCCAAAGATATGACTACCGAAGATTGAAATAAAGGACCAGGAAACTGGGGTGTGAACACTCTTTGTTAATACAGCTGATAAGGAGTAAACTTATCCTCTCAGATTGCTCACTCATTAAAATGTCACTCACACACAGACAAAACAAGACAAGTCTTGTCTTGTTTTGTCTTCTGAGTGTGGTACCCATAGAAGAATTTGCTGCAGCTTAGCGTAACACGAGTTTTAACATTTGGCAATGCTACAGTGGTTTTGACAATGGCATGTCTTGAACACAATGGTGATTATATTCTACTTTGAAATTTTAAAGTTCAAGTCCTTGAAGCTTTTGAATAGCAAAGTCTCAATAAATTTTTTTCTGGCATGTAAACAATACAGACGTGATTAAGTGCACGGTTAAAATTGTCCTGGTAAAATTAAGTGGTCTTTGAGTAGCCCCTAGCTACTCAATCTCAGGAGAAAAGCTCTATTTAAATAGAGGAACACATACCAGACTGACACTGTTCTGCAGGTGGCTGACCTCTTGGCTTTGGCTTTTTATTAAGCAAACGTAGCTGTGAGAAAATTCTGAAATCAGATCTTCTCAACTCTTGTTGAACATTATGGAGGAATTTCTTGGCTTGGTGGAAGTAAGAACACACCGACACACCAAAACATACACCTGCAGAAAATCCCTTTACCTGTTTTAGGTTTACCTATTCAAATAAGCTGCACCTTCAGCGACAGAAACTTAAAGCGCAATCAGGAAGAAAACTGTTCCTGGAAAGTTGATATAGGCAAAGGATATGAAAAACTGTGAATATGCATGCCTGAATGACAACGAATGTATTGTGGCTAAAAATCCAAAACAAATCGCTCTCTTTAAATGCTTTTTAGAGAGACCTGTATGCACCTGTATTACAGTATTTTTATGAATCCTATGCCTTTTTGAGTCTTGAACAGCCCTCAGTCAGACAATGGCATGGTACTGAATGGACGAGGGAAGGTTCAGTTTATTCCTTGGCCCAGTTTAACAGGATTAGGAGGCTTTTGGTGGTTTTAGTGAAGCTGCAACCTCTATACAAGGTCAGCTGTACCAATTGTGTGTGTGTGTGTTTGGGGATTTGCCCTAAATATGCATGCCGAGGGGGCCAATACAAGGCTCAGTCTCGAATAAG